>APFE030230901.1:0-24860 GCA_000404065.3 Pinus taeda
GTTCCCATTTTAATATGAAATTATTTCATTACCATTTTCAATCTAAAGTATCGAAATTTGTATTCTAATATTGAATATAATTATATACTATTTAAATTTATTAAATAAAAATAGTTTTAATATCTTATAAAATTCTTGTATTTAAGTTTATACTTTGTTTTAATAAGTTATTTAATGTTGTAATTAAGTCTATTACTCTCTTTGTTTATTTAGTGTTGCACCATTCGCAATTTATTTAAAAAGGGTAGATTGTCATGTTAGCGTACAAAAGTCACTCGTACCATATGTGTGGTAGTTGAACAAAAGGGTCGTTGGAAACGAGGGTGCCATTAGTTTGGTGTGTTGGTATCATTAGGATATAATTCACTTTAGGTTGAAGAGGCAGTCATCCCTAAAGCAGCTTTGACCTAGTTAAATTATATATTATCATTATTATTATATATTATAAAATATCAATTAACTGTAAATTTAATTAGTTAAATTTATATATTATTCATAATATTATAAACATTTAATAAGTTTATTTGTTTATTTTTAATAAATGAGGTAGAAATTTTTTTATATAGGGTGAGAGGGAAAAGGATAGATGGAGAATGATTAGGTAGCTATCTCATCTTGCAATAAAGAAGGGGTATATGCTAAGCTCCACTTAATCACTAAATAGCTAATTATATATGTGCATAAATAGCTAATTATATATGTGCATACTTAAGTATTGTCATTATTTTTTCATGCTAGCAATCATTGTACGAGGGGAGATAATGGAGAGCTTTGTTGACACATGTAGTCATTATGATCCTTGAATTAATGTCTATAATGCACCTCAGTTCTTCATTTTTGAGGCATTTCGCTTGACCAACCTCTTTTACATGTCTGTCGAGCCTCTTTAGTTCTCTTGCTACTTTTCTTGGCTTTTTCCCTACTTAATTTTACTCTATGAGTTGAGTTTGTGAATGCTTTCCTCTCTTAATCTCTTTAAGCCCATCCTCCCTTCTCAACACTCTTCACATTCAACCTCTCTCCATTTGGAAGATAGTTGCAATGGTTGCTCTCCACTCCACTAGTTTCTTAGGCAATTTCGCCTTGCTTATTGCTCGTTCATGGGGCACTAAGTTATGGTTATAGTTAACAATGTTGAGGATACCTTAACAACATGCACGTTGGAGAAAAGCCACTACATACTACAAGGCCAAAGGAGGAGCCCAGCCTCGTTAACATGCATATTTCTTAGCAAAACATTATAAGTACTAGAATCCTCGTTATTCAAGTTGAGCTTAGTGACGTTGAACAAGAAATAATTGGTGAACATGGATGTCTGTTGGATACAAAGATTATATTAGAGTTGGTAGCATGGATTCCCGACATAGGTCATACTTGGGATCGTCACAATCACTATACGCACATAGTGGATCTTTAATGGCATATGAAAACTTTGTGGGGATTGGTTCTATTGGATTGAAATGAAGCTAAGGAGGAGATCCTACTAATGCTCGATGAGCTTCAACTCCACATGAATACTTTAGACTATCACTTGAAAAGGATTAAGAACATTTGGGCCCCCCGCCAAACCCACCAAGATTGCACTGACATGGAAAAGAGCCAATTGAAGTTAAGCCTTTAAACTCATCATATTCCATATGAATAGTTTTTCTTTTTCTCTAGTTGAGTCGAGAGGTTAATTCTACATCCCAATGTGAAGGCGATATGTAAGTATGTTTGTGCTCAACTTGGAGTTGACACATGCCCCTCTATATATATATATATATATTTTTGTTTTTTTTCAATATAAAAACAATGTCGGCTATAATAAAAAAGAAAAAAAATACACTATGCATGTTTAATTATCTGTCCATATGACCGAAAATAATTTCATGTAAAGTAATTAGAAGTAAAATAAATATGTGAATAAGATGTTTAAACATTATACATTTTAGAAATATTTTAACACGGGATATCAACTTCATATATATCTATATATAAAAAAAATGTTAAAGAAAATATATTAATGCTGTATAGAAGAAAATATCCATTATGGGTCATGAATAAAATATTTTAATATGAATTAATATTGAACTATACTTAAACATATATTAATAACAAAAAATCAATTTAATGTGCGTTGATAAAATGGCATGTGTTATGTAAACTCTATAACATTCAAAAATACAATTTAAACAATGAAGATTTACACATTGTTTTTGGCACTCTAAAATAAGTTTGCACCTAAAGAAATTTGATCCTTCTCGGCTCAAGTTAGATCTGTGCTTAAGATGGATCTATGTTGGTGTTTATTCCTAGTTTTTTTATTGTGTTGAAAGATTTTCTACAACCCAATATGAGGGAGATGCTGTAGTGACACATAAGATTAAGCTTTAGATCAAATAATAATAATAATAAAACATATTGTCATTTCAATTAAAAAAATAAAAAATAAAAAATAGATTCAATTCAATTTTTTATATTTATATTTTGTTTTTATTAATAAAATTACACACAATATTTAATAACATGCATATCACATTTAAATAAATTTAAATAATAATAATTGCAACCATGATACTTTAAAAGATATGCTTTTTTTTGTTTAATCGGAAAGAGTAGGAGATATATATTAATCTTTGCCTGTATGCGGCAAAAAATCGGGAGTGTTACAAAATATTGAAGAGCCACTAGAGGACATCTATAAATACATTTTGATCTACCCATCCCAAATTTTTCTTGCCCAAAATTACAAAATTCTCCCTTGAAGCTTGCCTATAGCTATAAATCCTACAAAACTAGTTTAATAAATATTTACATGTGTGATTTGACATCAATTTTTTTGGTAAAAAGGGGCAAAAGGAACTGGTTACCTCTCCATTGGCACGAGTTTGTTGAGATCATTTCTCATGTTTTCTTCCTCTGCCTTAAGACTATTCCCACTCAGCTTAAGTTGCAGTTACTCAATTTGAAGGCGCAAAGCATCCATTTCATCTTCCGACTGACGAATTTGCTCATTTTTCTCAAGTTGTTGCTCCTGCATTTCCAGAATCTCCTTCTGGTGCTGGTGGATGCACCTCTGCATATTTTCCAGCCCTTCCTTAATTTTGACGTGTTCTTTGTCACAAAGCAAACAAACCTGGAGATGTCTCTCATGAGCCAATGCTCTGCACCTTGAAAAGCGGCTAGTTTGAGGCCGATGACGACCCCAAGAACTTGACGCAGAGATTTGCTCTGTAGGAGAACACACCACTTCCATGATGACTATGAAGGGGAGACCCAAACAACTGTGTGTAGGGAGAAGGAGAATACCCGACTCATAAATGAACCTGATACCCTGTTGGAAAATTGCAAATTCAAAATTATTAGCACCCTCGACTGAGCCAGGTAGGTTGGCAGGTGCTTTCTTTCCAGAATTGCCTTGTTGCCACCCTTTGAAACACCCAAATTCATGACATGACGACCCTTTGAACCCGTCGTGCTATATTCCACAGACGTGAAAATAACACAAACTCTTGTCATTACATCGGCGACCAAAGTTCCCCCGACTCTACTACTGGACCCTTACGAACTCCCCCAGAACAAAATCAAACCCGTTGATGAGACAAGAGATCTTACCGTTACTACTCCTTATAAAGAGGATGATGGTATGAATTTTGATGTAGAGTTGATGTGAGGTACTCATTTTGCTGGTATTCTGATGTTCGACCTTAATTCCTCTGCTCAACGAAACGTCCATCAACTTATTCCTCTCCTGCGTCCCTTGCATGAACTAACCACCATGGACTAGACAGATTAAATGCTCCTCACTCTCCTCTTTATTTCTCTTGGATTCTATTCAGTTTCGTCGGCTGCTACCATAGGTACAAGGACTAGAAACCGAGGTTCTCATGTCGAGGCTTCTCCAATGTCCAATTGTTGTATAATCCAAAGGACAACAACCACACTTCTTCAGGTGCTAATCTTCTTGAGAGCCACTAGTCCAAAGGATGGGCCAGGGTAAATGAATGTTGATGGGACAGGGATGAGGAGAGAAGGGGAGTGGCAACCTAGGTGTCGAGGGTGGGTGGGGATGAGAGGGGAAGATGCTGAGGTGGAAGGGAGGAGGGTGAGGGGGAGGGGAGAGGAGGAGAGGTGGAAGGGGAGAAGGGGGAGCAGGGAAGAATAAGAGGCGATTTGAGGGAGGCGGGGCAGTGGAGATCTGACCAGTTTCTTTTTTCACGATTCTTGATCCTTTCATACACATACTTAGTTGTCAATAGATTGGGGTACATACTTTTTATTAGAGAATGTTGACCGAACCCACAATGCCATTCATTTTTTGTTTCCTTCATTCATCCGACAGACCTGATTGGCTTAATGGTCAGCCTCCTTATTGTTACCTCTTAAAATATAGAAAAAGTTGACTCGGTCGAAGAGAGGAATCATGCCTTGGGATATCTTGATGATATGGTTTAGAATCATGTTTTGGGAGGCTGAGTTATAATTCATATGCTTTATAATCAACATGGAGCTCCCTAGAATTTGCATATCCTTGATGCCCTTTTCTTATGCCAGAGAAAGCCCCAAGAACAACCCAAGGCTTCTACTTGATTATTGGTCTTCCTTCCAAGGCCCCAAGCATATCTATCTTCAATGATTCCTTCGAGATTTCTGAGAATCCATGCCTCTCGTGCCACCCCATCAAAACATATACTTAATAAACTATAAAACTTAATAAATAATTAATAAAAATATAATTAGAAATACAATATTTCTAAAACTAGATGTGAATTATATAAAATGATCTAATAATAGCTATAAATTTAAATTCATTTTACAATATAAATTAAAATATTGATTCATATTGATTTGGAAAAAGCATTACCCTACCTTCCCACTGACTTCCCTACCACTCAAATTGTCTTTGCAATTCTTGTTTCCACAGTCAACATTGTATAACAAAGTTATTGAAAGGGACCATCACTCCGATCAATCAGCTAATCATCACCTTGATGAGGTTGCAAAAAATCTAAGCTCAAAATAGTAGCAAGGATCCTGAAGGCAAGCTTCAACTAGTCGAAGACCTCTAGGAAGCTACCTTCCAAAAACAACCATAGATCTAAAGTTTGAGGTGTATTCCAATCGAATTGGGGAGTACATTCAATACATGACATATTATGCTTTAATTGGAAAATTATTGAGCATTTGGCCCTCGGTCAAAAAATCCCTCACATACTAGATTCAACACAAGTGGAAGCTAAATGGTCATATTGTAACGCCTCCTCCCACATTTACCCAATTTCACCGGCCTTCCAGGGTAAACACGAGAGAAAGAATTACTGTGACATGACCCAACCTCCTAGCTCTAGTTAAGGAAGTGGGGCCTTTAATTGACCACCGATTGACAACTCACAACATTCCTCAGGGCTACAAGGCACTCAGGGGCCAAAGGACCACCCTAGGTGACCAAACCTTGAGTTGGGGATGCTTTTTTCACAAATTAACCCCCAACTGCATGCATGACAAGGCCTAGGTGTAGTTGAAGACCTCCAACCACACGCACAACACTGCCTAGGTGCAGTTGTGACCCAAATTGTCCAGTTAAGATAGTGCAGTCCCAAGATTTGAGCCACAATTCAAGGTCAGCCTCTAGAACACTACCCAAAATTGCCCGAGACTTATCAAATTCATAAATGACTGGAAAACAAGGCTAAACATTCAAACTTGAAGGCAAAACCTAACCTAGAATGCCTAGAACGTAATAGGAATTTTATTAAACACATGGAAAGCATGTAAGCTATAGGTCATGAATGCATATCTAATCATACAATTTTGAGATTCATCTGAGGATCATAGAGAAGGCCCTATGCCCTCTCCACATAGCTACAAGAACACTTAGTAGTCCATACATTCATTAACCGATCAATAGCTAAACAATTTATGACACGATCCATAGAAGATACACATAATATAAACAACATATAACCAAAAAATAACCAACATATAAACCATGGCAATCCAACCATGATATCACCAACATACTCACTACAAATATACATGAATCGCAACAGAAGAATAACTCTTATTAACATATGAAAATACCAACCAAGTCAGGGAATTCCACATACCACCTGATCACAGATTTGGCTAAACCAAATCTCTCTTTCAGCGAATCACCCCCACACCATATTCCAAGCATGAATGTGGGATATCATGGAATAAACCAAACAAAAACAAACCAGGGCTTCAAGAGGCCAAACCCCCTCAACCCACAACTAGTGATTCCACCTCACAGTCAAACATCATTAACACCAACCAGATCAGTCTATACCCAAGTTTTCCAAGGCTTTAGGAACTAATAACCCAACCCATAGCCTTCTAAGGATCCAAAGAGTTTGTCCAACCCGGCTCTAGGGAAAAGTAACTCAACCAGCTCCAGATAATTTGTCCCAACCTAGTCTCCAGGACTAGTAACTAAACCCAAGTTGTTCCAGGGCTTCCATAACATTTGTTCCAACCTAAAACCACAAGGAATTACGAGCACCATTAAGAAAACAATTAAATGGAAAAACCCACAACACCATGGTTTTCTAGGAAATGGAAAGGCAATGCTAAAACCATTGTCAATCCAGGCAATCCTCCAAGCCAATGAGAACACATAACCAGAAAACTACATGCATGTATCATGCATTCCTAAATCAACAAGAAAATCACGCATGCAACTTGTTACTTGCAAAGCAATCCAACTGTAGCTACTAATCCACATGTTCCCTTGCGCTTTCCTACTTTCCTTTTCCTTCTTTCTCCAATCCAAGTGAAAACTAAAGTGCTCCAAGCATGCTCCAAGAATACTCTAAGTGTGCAAGAGTAAGAGAGAATGAGAGAATAAAAGAGATCTCCACTCAAAAATTGTCAAAAGGCTAGCAATTGATCCTCATAAGCCTTTTTATCATTGAGGCTACTATTTTCTCCATTTTCCTTCAATTTATTGCTCATGCAAATCTATGACCTTTCATCTCCCTTTTCTCCTATTTTCCTTTATTTTCATAAATAAATACCAATTAATGCCACTTTGCCTTTGCCAATTTCCATAGTTATTAATTAATCACCAGTGATACCAATCATTATGTTTTACCCAACATTCAACTTGGAATAGGTGTCCCATGACCTTGGTCTTATTTTTATTTACATAAGAAATCAAATAGGGGCTACTACGAGCCCCTCCCTCTTGGTTTAACACTGTCCTCAGTGTTCAATGATGCTTATAAACCAACAAAACACATGCTATCCATGAAGCTTTAGAACCCAACTCGATGCAACATTTACATCATATCATACTACCAAGATCATTACCATCATAACATGAACACCATACCACTTATTGGAGCTTGATAACACAACTCGATGTGGTATTTACATACATATGCATATATATAGACATAACCAAAACACAACATCAAACACATATATCGGAATACATATGCTCAACCAACAAATAGAGAAGGATACATAGCCTACATCTGATCAACCATCTCCCATGTAGCTTCATCGGCCCTAAAGTGATTCCATTGCACTTTAACTTTCTTGATTTCTCGATTCTAGAGCATGAGCATATTTCGTTGCAAAATGTACTAAGGTTTCGGATGGAATTCTCCTTTTGGTTCCACCTGCAATATAGACTAGTCAACCACATGATAAATATCCTTCACATACTTCTTAAGCATTGAAAAATGGAAAACATCATGGACTTTCATTGTTGGAGGCAGTGCAAGTCAGTAGGACACTAGTCCAATCCTCTCAAGGATATTGAAAGGCCCGCAATACCAAGGTGCCATCTTGGCACATGATACATTCCTAAAGGATCTCCTCTTAGGCTTGATGTGCATTTACACATGTTCCCCAACCTAAAACTCCTTAAATACCCTGTGTTGATCTACATAACTCTTCTTTCTATCCTGTGTTGCCTTTAGATTCTTCTTGATAACCTGCATTTTTTGTTCCATCTTTTCCAACATATTTGGTCCAATTAGTACCCTGTTCTCTAGATCACTGCAACTAATATGGGTATTACAACTTCGCCCATAAAGTGCCTCAAACGAACTCATCTTCAAGGACTCTTGATACTCATTATTATACACAAACTCTACCAGTGGAAGATACTCTTCCCACTTCTGCTACCGATGCATAACATACATCCCAACATGTCCTCAAGAATCCTGTTGACGCTCTCTATATTTCCATACATCTGTAGATTATAGGTTGCACTAATGACTAACTTTGTCGCCAAAACCTAAAAACAACTCCTTCCAAAACCTAGAAGAGAACTTTGCATCTCTATCAGATACAATATTCTTAGGAATACCAGGTAACCTCATTATATCCTTGATGAAAATTTGAGCTATGTCACTAGCTGAGTTCGTAGACTTAACTACAATAAAATGAGATACCTTGGTCAAGTTGTCAACCACAACCAAAATAGAATCATGCTGCTTCGATGTCCTCGGTAAACCTGTAATGAATTCCATAGAAATTACCTCCCATTTCCATTCTGGAATCATAATAAGCTACAATAGACCACCTGGATGCTTAAACTCTAATTTTACCTGTTGACAATCCAAACATCTCATAACATACTCAACCACCTCTTTTTTCAAGTTTGGCTAATGATAGAACTTCTTAACCACTTTCAATATCTTCTAATATCTAAGGTGACTTCAATATGGATTAACATGAAACTCCCTCAAGGTAAGCTTCTTGAGCTCGCTATTGTTCGGAATATAGATTTTTCCCCTAGATCTAACTAAACCATCTGCTGTGAGATGATAATCCACATCCTATTCACCTATACCCTGTTGCTGTAACTTATGCTTAAGCTATTGGTACTTGTCATCCTCTTGTCCTGCTCACAAGATCCACTCCCGCAAGTTTGTCCCTGATGAACTCATAACTACGATGTGATTTTCCTGCACTCTTCTGCTAAGAGCATCTGTAACCTTGTTCTCTTTACCCTTAATGTACCTGATCTCAAAGTCAAACTCACTGAGCATAGCCAACCACCTAGCTCGCTTGGAATTCATATTAGGTTGATCAAATAAATACCTTAGTTCACTATGATCACTCATCAATATGAACTTCCTGCCAAGAAGATAATGTCTCCACATCTTCAATGCATGAATGCTAGATACCATCTTAAGATTGCGAGTCACATAATTATTCTCATGCTAATTCAAATTCCTTGATTCATAGAATATCACTTGTCTTTCCTACATCAAAAATCCACCAAGTCCTCTCTTGCAAGCATCTGTACATACCATAAACTCTTTATTTAGATCCGCAATCTTTAAGACTGGAGCATTTGTAAGTAATTGCTTCAATTGCTCAAAACTAGCTGCACATTCCTCCATCCATTCAAACTTCTTTCCTTTTCTCTACAATGACATAATAGGATAGGAAATCCATGAGAAGTTATTGATGAACCTCATGTAATAACTTGCTAATCCCATAAATGATTTGACTTCACCCACATTCCTAGGAGTTGCCCACTCTATGATAAATCTGATATTTTCCAGGTCCACTGCTATACCTTCCTTGGAAACCACATGCCCAAAGTAATGAACTTTTGTTTGAAAGAAACTGCACTTGCTAAGTTTGGCATACAAATGGTGCTCTCTTAGCAATCATAACACTGATGTTAGATGTTATGCATGCTCTTCCTTATTATTAGAATATATTAATATTTCATCAATGAATACTATCATAAACTTGTCCAGATAAGGACGCAACACATTATTCATCAAACACATGAAATTATTTGGAGCATTAGTCAAACCAAAAGTAACTACTACAAAATCATAATGCCCATACATGGTCCAGAAATCATTCTTGTAGATGTCCTCTTTTTTGATGTGTACCTGATGATGTCCTGATCTCAAGTCAATATTCGATAACATTGTTTCTCCCTTCAACTGATCAAATAAGTCATCAATCCACGAAAAAGGGTACCCATTCTTGATTGTCACCTTATTCAACTTCATGTAATCAATACACAACCTGAGAGTACCATCCTTCTTCTTGACAAACAATACTGGTGCACCCCAAGGCGACACACTTGGCCTAATGTATCCCTTATCGAGCATTTCCTTGAACTTCAACTTCAATTCCACTAACTTTGGAGTGCTCATCCTCTAAGATTCTTTTGATGTTGGTGTTTATCTTGAAATCAACTCAATATAAAAGTCCACTTCCCTATGAGGCTGTAACTCTAAGATCTTTGCTGGAAATACATCCTGAAACTGCTGTAAAACCAGATACCTCTTCAAGCCTTTAACTTCCTCAACATCCTTCCCTTTGTCACTAGAAATATGAACTACAAACAATACACATCCATTCCCGCTACTGCACTTTTCCTACATAATTGTAACAATTCTCACTAATGTAGGCTTCTTCTTTCCCTGTAAGGTTCTCTTTTCTCCATCATCATCTAAGAACTCAATAGCCTTATCATAGAAATTTACCTTAGTCCTATGAATGTACAACCAATCCATACCTAATAGCATATTGTATGATCCCAACATAAGCACATTTAGATGCGCTAATGTAGACATACAGTTAAGTTCAAATGCACACGACCTCACCCAATGATGAACTCTTTTCTTGGTACTTGTATCCAACTGCACCAAAAAAATACTCTGCATGCACTTCTTTATTCAAGCAACACTTATCCACCAGGTCAGGACTGATATAACTATAGTTGGATCTAGGGTCAATCAAAATAGAAACAACTTGATCACATAGCTCACCTTCCATATCAATAATAGATGCGTGATGATCAACTTACCTATTATCTAATGTTGCATAAATCCTAGGAATACTCTGTCCAACATACCCAATTGTTTGTGCATCTTGAGCATTGGAAATCTACGGTCTGTCACCCTAATGTTGTGGACAATGTCTCTTGTGATGATTCTTACCACAAGTCCAACACTAAAAAGGCTTCCTGCCATCACCCTTGTTCTGCTCCTCAGACTAAAATCCATGTCCTCTGTCAACTGCATTGAAATTCTTATGCGACACTACATTCTCCTTGTCATCTATATCCTGAGGGTTTCCTCTCTTCTTATCCCAATTTCCTTTATTCTTCTCATTACCCTTCCAATCCTGCTTAGAATCAATCTTGCACTTCGATTTCTCATAATAATTCTTCAACTTTCTGATGGCTTCCTCTGGAAATCTAGGCTCATCAAATTCAATCCTGTCTTTGAATGATACATGCAACCCACTGATGAATCTATTAATCTTTTCTTTCTCATCCTTAATATAAGGCACATATCTCAATAACTATAAGAATCTATTGGTATACTCGTCATCAATCATAGATCCCATCTTCAACTCATAGAAATCCTTTTCCCTGTCATCATAGTATCTTTTAGATAGATACTTATTCTTGAAAAGTCTCTCAAAGTCTCTCCAAGTCAGCTCCTCTTTTCGAATGCCTCTGACATTCTTTACATCTTCCCACCAAATACTTTCTTTTCCTTTAAAACTAAAAGTAGTTATCCCAACTTTCATATTTTTTGAATAATCATGCAATGTGAAAAACTTATTCATCCCAATCAACTAAGCTTTTGCATCTTGTGACTTCTTCATTTCTCATCAAATGTAGGAGGCTTTTATTTCTTGAACTCCTCTGGCAAGTACTGCTTCTCATTCCTCCTATGCAGATGGTGGCGATGATGACAATGATGTCTCTCTAAACCAAAAATAGAACAGAACCCACAAACATTACCCCTCCTGTCAAGTGTATCCAATAACCTACCATCTCTGATTATGTCATCCTTGTCAAACCCATATCCTGATTGAGGCCTGTTTTTGTATGCACCATTGGTCCTTTCCTCCTTTCCATGAATGATCCCAAGTAGTCCCCATCTTTGAAATTTTGATAAACTCTTAAGGATGACTGCATTAACTTCAGCTTTCTTTTCTTGTGTCGTGGAAAATATTTCCTATGACTGAATGATCCTATCATCATCCACCTTACAACTCCTAATATTTACTTTCAAACTTCTCAATGCATCTACTATGTATGGGGAGTACTAATCACCATGTTGTTCATCTAGCCTATAGGGAGAATCACGTGAATTGTAGTTCACCATTATGCTAGTCACTTTGCTCTTCTTCTTCCTATAAACATACCTTGTCAGATAAACCAAATATAAACATGATCCACATAACTCAAGGAAATTTAGAGGAGGCTATCTTGTCTACATAATCAATCCAGATTAGCAAAACATATGTATATATAATGAAATCGACATATCAATCGTCTTAACATCAACATCATCAACCTCTACATGATGACACTACTACAACAATGACTATCACAATGCATGCATAACAACACATAGACAACTGACACACATGCATGAAAAAAACATCCCATCCATCCAGTCGAAGCATTTGAACCTTGGAGATATGATACCAATCTATGACACCTCCGCCCACATTTACCCAATTTCATAGGCCTGCTAGGGTAAACATGAGACAAAGAGTTACTATGACATTACCCAACCTCCTAGCTCTCGTTAAGAAAGTGGGGCTTACAACTGACCACCGATTAACCACTCACAACATTCCTCAAAGCTAAATGACACTCAAGGGCCAAAGGACCACCCCAGGTGACCAAACCCTGAGATGGGTATGCTTTTCTCACAACTTAACCCCCAACTGCATGCATGACAAGGTCTGGGTGCATTTTAAGGCCCCCAACCACATGCATAACACTTCCTGAGTGCAATTGTGACCCAAATTGTCCAGTTCAGAGGGTGCGGTCCCAAAATATGAGCCACAATTCTAGGCCAGCCTCTAGACCACTACCTAGAATTGCTTGAGACTTCTCAAAATCATAAATGACTTGAAAAGAGAGCTAAATATTCGAACTTGAAGGCAAAACTTGACCTAGACTATCTATAACGTAACAAACATTTCGTCAAACACATGAAAGACATGTAAGCTATAGGTCATGAATTCATATCTGATCATAAAAGTTTGAGATTCATATGAGAATCATCAAGAAGGCTCTATACCCTCTCCACAAAGCTGCAACAACATTTATTATTCCATACATTCATCAATCGATTAATAAATAAACTATTTATGACAAGAGGCATAGAAGATACACATCATATAAATAACATATAACCAGAAAATAACCAACATATAAACCATTACAACCTAGCCATAATATCACCAACATAATCGCTACAAATATACATGAATCACAACAGATTAATAACTCTTATTAACATATGAAAATACAACCAAGTTAGGGACTTCCACATGCCACTCAACCATAGATTGCGTTGAACCAAATCTCTCTTTCAGCCAATCACCCCCATGCCATATTCCAATCATAAATGTGTGATCTCATGGAATAAACTAAGCAAAACAAAACTAGGGTTTCCAAAGGCCAAACCACGTCAACCCACAACTAGTGATTCCAGCTCACGGTTAGACATCACTAACACATACTAGATCGGTCTCTAGCCAATTTGTCTAGGGCTCCAGGAACTAGTAACTCAACTGACAACCTTCAAAGGCTCCATAGCGTTTGTCCAACTTGACTCCAGGGACTACTATCTCAACCCATTGAGGGCTCCAGAGTATTTAAAATTAGTGAGAAAAGTGATTCCTTGATTTGTGTCTTAATTCAAGCAGTCAAAGTCGAGTTCCTAAAATTTAGGAGGTTCCCGAAAATTTAGGAATTGTTCATGAAGCAGTTAATTGATGTGTCAAAGCGGAAGGCTGAGTTATTAGTCTTTTAGTGTGAGATAATTGAGGAAAAGAACTTGTGGTTGAGCCTCAAGACATAGGGCGATTTGCACGAGTAGTTAGATAACGCTAACTCATTAATCACAAATTCTCTTTCCTTAATTAGAAACTCACTAAGTTTAGCCATTCAAATTTCTTTTAAAAGAAGGAAAGAATGCACAATTTATTCATTATCTTGTGAGCATGAGTTGGTGAACGGTTGGTGAAACAATATAATAGAGCTCACGGGTTTGTAAGAAAGTTGCACATGTTGTGTGTGTGTGAGCATGTGAGAGAAAGAGTGTGCAAGAGAAGCTTGTGAACAGATTAGTAGAGGGTTGCAAAGTTAAACAATTTTGCAAATGTTTCAAGCTTAAAACAAACATCAAATGCAAGTGTATTTTAGATTGAAACAATTGTATTTTGTAAGAGATCAATTGTTCATTTTTTTTCTTAATAAAATTCTCATCAAGTAGAGGGTTTCCCCAGTTGGGTTCCCTAGAAAACAATATTTTATTTTTGAATTGTGTGGCTGTGTTTATTTTTTTGTTCCTATTCCACTGCATCTAGTAGAGAAATTTCGTGTCTTTATGAAAATAAATTAGATTTGAAATTGTTCATATAAGCAGTTGCAAAATTTCGTGGATTTTCTACATGGTATCAGAGCCTTGGTTACATAGAGCCGAGGGAGGGTGGTTTAGCAGAAGTCTGTGAGAGAGAAATAATTATTTCTTTTCTTAGGATTAAAGATATAATGCATCCCGCAAGAGATATGCAGTGTTATAACGCAAGAGAGCTTAGTGGTGAGCCTCGTTACTTGCAGTAAAATTATGTGTTGTCACATACACACAGATTGTCTATGTCTTAGGGGCGTTAGAGCATTAACGTGACCCTAACTTGTACAACGAGCGTTAGCACACGACCACAATACTCTTTCAACTGCATTAGCCAAATCAAAGCACATTAAAGAGGAGATCAGTTGGTGCATGAATCATGTCAGTCTATGGTTTGAGCTTAAATCATGCAAGAAATTTAAGATCATCACTAGTGCCCTAGGAGCAACATTCTGGAGCAGCCAAAATCTTAACATGTGCGTAGTCCTCGAAGTCCTCATGTACAGGGATCATTGAAGGACTAATGAGTTATTAGGAAGAAAAGTTGTAGATCCCTAGTTCAGTGGGTTGCAGATGGCCAAACCACTGATAAGAGGGTAGATCTTGAAGACCCAATGAGTAGACTTCTTAGTGGAGCTAGAGACATGTAGTGGGAAAATCAGTGAGGCAAATTTTAGTGACACAAAAGGAGTTGTGATCATTGATAGTGGCAGATTATGGACTCAGAAAACATGGCCGGAAAGAAAAGGTCTTCAAAGCAGGTTTCACAGAAGAAAGTAGGGAAGTCTTCTAGTTCAAAGGGAGCAGTTGAAGCAGCGGAGAACTTAGTAATGTTGGAGACAGATCCAGTTGGACAGGGTTCTTCTAGGACCACCTTCCTCGCTAAGAGGGAGTGTTGAAAATTAGCGAGAAACGTGATTCCTTGATTTGTGCCTTAATTCAATGAGTCAAAGCGAAGTTCCTTTTTTTGCATGGTCATGTTCCTAAAATTTAGGAAGTGTTCATGAAGCAGTTAACTAATGTGTCAAAGTGGAAGGTGATTTATAGTATTCTAGTGTGAGTTAATTGAGGAAAATAACTTTTGGTTGAGTCTCAAGAGATAGGATGAGTTACATGAGTCGTTAACTCATGCTAACTCATCAATCACAAAAGAACTTTCCTTAATTAGAAATTCACTAATTTTAGCCATTCGAATTTCCTTTAAAAGAAGGAAAGAAGGCACAATTTATTCATTATCTTGTGAGCACGAGTTGGTGAGACAATATAATAAGGCTCACTGTTTGTAAGCAAGTTGCACAAGTTTGTGTGCGTGAGCTTGTGAGAGAAAGAGTGTGCAAGAGAAGCTTGTGCACAAATTGGTAGAGGGAAGAAAAGATCAACAATCTTGCATAGGTTTCGAGCTTATAATAAGCAGGAAAGACAAGTGTGTCTTTTAGATTGAAAAAAAAATGTATTTTGTAAGAGATTAATTACTATTTTTTTTTATCAATAAAATTCTCATCAAGCAGAGGGTTTTCCCAGTTGAGTTCCCTAGAAAAAAATTGTGTTTTTGATTTGTGTGACTGTGATTCTTTTCTTATTTATATCTCACTACATCTAGTAGAGAAATTTTCTGCCTTTATGAACATAAATTATATTTCCAGTTGTTCATATAAGCAGTTGCAGAATTTCATGGATTTTTTACATAGAGTGTTTGTCCCAACCTAATCTCTAGGACTAGTAACTCAACCCAAGCTGTTCTAGGGTTTCTAGAGTGTTTGTTCCAACCCACAACCATAAGGAATTATGGGAACCAATCAGAAAATAATCAAATTAAAAAACCCACAACACCATGGCTATCCTGGAAATAACAAGGAAATGTTAAAACCACTGTCAATCCAAGCAATCCTCCATGCTAATGAAAACACATAACCAAAAAACTAGATGCATATACCATGCATCCATAAATTAGCAAGGAAATCACACATGCAACCTATTACTTACAAAACAATCCATTTGTATCTGTTGATCCACATGTTCCCTTGCACTTTCCTGCTTTCATTTGCATTCTTTCTCCAATCCAAGTGAAAACTAGAGTGCTCCAAGAAAAGTGTGCAAGAGTAAGAGAGAATGAGATAATAGAAGAGAGATCCACCCAAAATCTCTCAAAAGGCTAGCAATTGATCCTCAGAAGCCTTTTTTTTTTAATATTTGAGGCCTCTATTTTCTTCATTTCCCCTTCAATTTCCTCCTCATGCAAATCCATGACCTTTCATCTCCCTTTTCTCCTATTTTCCTTTATTTTCATAAATAAATACCAATTAATGCCACTTTTCCTTTGCCAATTTCCATAGTCATTAATTAATCACCAATGATATCTTTCACTATGTTTCACCCAACGTTTAGCTTGGAATACATGTCCCATGACCTTAGTCTTATTTTTATTTACATAGGAAATCAACCAGGGGATGTTACGCATATCAAATTAGAGCTAGGGAAAAATGATTTTTCACCATTATCTTTGCCAATGTGGAAGATCACATGAGTGCTTTTGAAGATGACCCATACTTCTTCAACTCTGTAGGATTATATCTTAGGTTTTAGACAAATATATTTGTTTCAAAGAAAGAGGATTTTACAACAACCTTGATTTGGATCCGCATGTACTCCTTATCTAGATAATTTTTGGATGAACAAATATTAGCAAAAATTTGAAATTCTCTTGGCAATTTTTTCAAAGTTTCAGAATCCACTAAATAAGAAAGATCCATATCTTATGCTTGCATATCCATATATATGAATATCTCAGAGTCCTTTCCTAAATCTATTGATATCTTCTATTAAGATGTACTCGAGAATAAAACCTTAAACTATGAACACATTCCATTCCACTACCATAGATGTCATGAATAAAAACATCTCTACTAAATTTGTCACATGTTGGTTCATGAGACCACTCTAGATAAATGCCAAGTTGTAGACTAGGATGGTTTCTCTAGGATTATTAATCACCACCATGGACCCAATCCTCTACTATTGCAGACACACTGGCAAAATTCCTATTACCATCAACGATTTTGAATTACTTGCAAATCTCAAATCCCAACCCCTCCTCTGAACTCCTCCCCTCCAGAGATATACATGCCTGATAAAAACAACACCAAATAATCCTTTATGGTTCATCCTATTACCTCCTCACAACGTCGAAATATGGATCCTTGGGAACCATCAAAGAAATATTCTAAGTTGTTATACAATGATGAGAGAACTGAAGAAATGAATTTGGATGATCTCAACCTCCCAAGCATTGCTAAGGCATGGAAATATAAATATCCAAACTCACTCCTCTAGCATCAAATGAAAATACTAAGTAGATTCATTCCCAAATAAAGGCAACAAACCCAAAAAGCATCAATAGGAAAAACCTGTGCCAATCCTTTAGGATTTCATGTTCACCATATGAAGGAGACTACAAAGCAACACAAGGTTGAGAAGAAAAAGGTTGTAACAGCAATCAACAAATTCTAGAAGAAATGAACGTCATTCTTGTCAACTCAAGTAGAATAAAGTTGATCTTGCAGGTTTATCCCTCCACCAACTTATCTCCCCCACGAAGATGATCTCTTAGAATATTAGAGGCCTCAATTTCAAGGGTAAGCAAAGGATTCTAAAAAGCAAGTGGCTCATCAAACATCTATCCTTCTTGATCATTCAAGAAACTAAAACTTCTTATGATGTTGTATGCAAGTTGACAGAGAAATGATTTAACTGAGGATTCCAATTAGTAGCTCTTAATTCCCAAGGTAAATCGAGAGGTCTCATTATCATCTGGAATCCTCAAGAGGTATCCATCATTAACATAATTTTCCTCTTTCATAGATCGCCAAAAACTTGTTTTCTTTCAGACTTCTACTACCCTTCACTGCCCAGAGACAAGCCACATTTTCTTAACTCCATTAAGAAACTTAGTCTTCTCATCTCCTTGGAATCTTGGATCCTAGGGGGGATTTCAATTTGATAAAATATTTCGAAGAAAAAAAGGTGGTGTTAGAAAGCTAAAATAAGAATCCAACCTTTTCCAACATGTCACAACTTCTTCTCATTTGGTTGACCTCAACACCATCAACAACACATGCTTGGAACAACCACAGATTTGGCTCCCAACAAATGGATTCAAAGCTGGATAGATATCTCATCTATGAAAAATATCATGTCCAGGGAAAGTTTCATGGAAGCTTCCATCCTCCCTAGCCATGGCTTGGATCACTGGTCAATCATATTAGACATTGAAATCAAGTCCCACCCTAGAAATATGCCTTTTTTCTTACATCGTTTTTGGCTCCAACATCCCAACTTTGAATCCATCATCAAGAATTGGTAGGAAGAACTAGATAACTTGGAAGGATCGGCTATGTTCCACATACAAATGAAGATGAAGACATTAAATGTTAGCTAAAAACTTGGAATAAGAAAAAATTGGGAACATCACTCAGGACATATAGAACTTGGAAGCCCAAATGGAGCACATCCAACAGGAAGCCATTCACAAAGGAAGATAAGAGGAACTCATAAATAAGGAAGCGTGTAATCTCACTTTTCCCGAAGAAAGAAGGAAACATGAAGAAATACTCTGGAAAAAATATAGAATTAGATGGTTGAAGGAAGGAGAGTGAAACAATGCTTTCTTCCACAATTTGATGCTTCAACATCAATAACACAATCATATTTCTTCCTTAAAAAACTAGGTAGGTTTCAAGGTTTAGGATCATGAAGACATGTCTAATGCATTGGTTCAATATTATAAAGAGCTACTATCCAACCCCAAGCCAAACCACTCAGAGGCTATACAGAAAATAATTCAACGCAATCTGTCTTTGATTACTAAAGAGTATAAAATGATTTATTAAGAGAGATATCTATCAAAGAAGTGGAAGAGGTAGTAAAATCTATGCCTTGGAATAAGGCCCCTAGACTGGACAACTTCACTACTGACCCTTTTAAGGTCTGTTGGTCAACAACTTGACATGATATCTAGCAAGAAGGGGAGGAATTAAGGAGATCAAAAACCATCTTGAAAGCTCTTTATGCTACCTTCTTCACTTTAGTTCCCAAAAAGGACAAAGTGGCCTACATCCCATTTCTCTGTGTAATGTAATCTACAAAGTGTTGATAAAAATATTATCCAATTTCTAGTAACTAATCTTGCCTCATCTCATTTCAATGGAACAAACATGTTATATGGAAGGGTGTCAAATTCCAAATGGTATATTGATTGCACATGAAACTATTCACTCTTTAAAATCCTCGAAGAATCCTAGCATGCTTCTAAAACTTTATCTCTCTAAAGTGTTTGATAAACTTAATTGGAGCTATCTCTTCAACATTCTCCATGCCTTTGGATTTGACCTTGACCACATTTATTGGATCAAAAGCCTTATCTCTTTAGCCTTCTTTATTTTGCTAAATGGATCGCCTACTACACCCTTTTCAACCTCTTGTAGTATTCAACAAGGAGATTCGATGTCACTTTTCTGTTTATTATAACAATGGAGGTCTTGACCAAGCATTAAAAGATGCAATTAAGGAGAAAAAAATAAAAGGATTGTGTCTATATGGTGATGATATCCCTCTATTACACCAAAAATTTATGGACAATACCTTGGATATGGGTGTTCCAACTACTCAAGAAGCCAAAGGATATTCTCAAATTCTGAAGGACTTCTCTCTTGCCTCAGGTATGGAAATACATAGAGATAAATTCTATATTTTTTTCTTTAATATGCCTTTGGCTCTGAAGAAAAATATTTCAAAGATGCTTGGTTTCCAAAGCAAAAAATTTTCAAACAAATACGTGGGTGCACCACTTATGGATAGTTTCCTCAACCTAAGTTTATGGGAGGATCTCACCAGAAAATTCAACAACTTAACCAACTGGACCTTTTGATCACTAAACTTGGTAGGAAGACTAGTCCTCCCTAATTCAGTTTTATAGGATTTTCCCATATAGTTATTGTATGCTTCGATGGATCCCTCTCACATCCTTAACTCAATTAAGAGCCTATAGTGGTATTTCCTGAGGGGAGGAGAAAAATAGGAAACAAATAAGGTATTTATGGGGCTAAGAGATCCTTCAACTTTAGTTATAGTTATGAGAATCAAGATCTAGTGGCGTTGGCTCGAAGGAGGTCAAGACCTTTGGAATTGTATCTAGATGAGAAAATGAAAAGGACATTCCTATAAAATAACTCATAATAATTCCCTTCTCCTAAGAAGGCTCCATTTGGAATTTAGCAAAGAAAGGGATGCATTTGATACAACACTACTTATAGAAAATTCATGATGGAAAGACAACCATGGTTTGGGAGGTCTCGTTGCAATAGCTCCCAAAATTCCAAGACTACAACAACTTAAAGAATCTATGCCTCCAAACAACTTCCCATGTACTTCACAAAGTCAAATACTATTGAGATGATTCTAACTCAGATCAAACATGGAGACAATGGTTATTTCCAAGGAAATGGAGCCCTATTCCTAGGGAGGATACTTGGTCAAAATTTTGGCGAAAGCTTCAATAAAGACCCATCTTGATATCCAAATTAGGTGATAAACTATAATGGGGTTATAGACCAAGTGGTTCTTAAATTTCCATATGTGATTCCCTATAGCTTGGAAGTCGGTTTCAAAGAATTGCCAAAAGATTCCATTCAGAGTTGCATCTAGTAGAGAAATCTATGGTCAAAATTTTCCATCTTTTTATGGGTCTTAGTTAAATGGAAAACCTTAACCTGGGATAACATTAAGAAATGAAAGCATATGGGCCCCTTTTGTTATTCTCTATGTCTTCAGGAAGCTAAAAATGTGGATCAACACTTCAATAGTTTCCCATATTCCATTAATGTATGGAGCGATTTAGAAGCTAGCATGAAGAGATCAAATCATGATCTATCTAGTATCCCTAACATGATTAACAATTAGAGCGATCAATATTTTAAGATTCCTATATTGAACCACATTTTGACTCTCCCTCTAAGCCCACTCTTTTGGGCTATTTGGAAGGAGAGGAATCATCATATATTCAATAATCACTCCCTCCCTCATGAATCTGTTTGGATCATAGTTAAAAACAATGTAAATGAATCAATTGTCATGTAGTCCTGGTCATATCAAAACTGGTAGGTCTCGTGCCAAGAGGCCTTGCTGCTTTAGAGTTAGTTCCCGACTCTAGGGGTCACAATTTCCCCCTCTCTTCACCCTACTACGATTCCTATTCTCTCCTCCTTGAGCGTTCTCCTCGTAATTTTCTAAATCTGAATTTTAATGGTGCTTCAAAAGTTAACCTCAGAGAGTTGGGCTATGGAGGTATCTTCAACAATCATTTGGGATCCCCTATCTACATTTATTTAGGATTTAATGGATATGACAATAACAAATCAACAAAATTGAAATCCCTAGAAGAGGGACTATTGGTTTCCCAGACTCAAGGCTATGCCAAAATTATGGTGGAGAGAGATTCTCAGATCGTTAGAAAAACAGTCTGTTAGTGTCAGTATTTTCACACTGCCATTAGTGAGCAAAAATCCTCTTTTCATATCATATTAGGGTCCCATTCTGAAATTTTTGTCTTCCACTAGGTTGTCGTGCAAAACTTTGGTCACTGAAGGTTGAATTAGGGTTTCCTTTACTCCTTTTAGAAATTTACCCCTTGCTAGCTCATTTCAACCTTGCTGAGTATCCATTGTCCATAAATTTAATGACATCATGCCATCACATCAGTCATGTCATCTTGAAATTTAGTCTTTCAAGGTCTCATTAGGTCTTTGAGGGTTTTTCAAGGTTTCATTATGTCATTAGGGTTTCCAAGATTGCAATAAAACTCCATTCCATTGCATAAGACCAACAAGTAAAGGGTCATCAAATAACATCTCTTCACCACGTGAAGATGATTTGTAAAGAGAAATTCTTATTTCGTCATGTAATTTTGAGTTCAAATGTAATAATTTTAATTTTCATTTGTAATTTTATGTCATTTAAATGTAATAAGTACAAGGTTCCCAAGATGCTAACTCAGTGTTCTAAAGATGCTAGACCCTCAAAATATCAATTTTTCAAAGGAAATCATCAAGTGAAAGTGTAAAATTTCAAAGGGTTAAGTGAATTCCAATGGGAGTTGTCTTTTCCCAAGGGTTGTCCAAATCATCATTTTCCACAAGCACTAAACCCTAATTTTCTCTCCCACAGAGCTAGGGTTGGCTATATAATCAAAGACATATAAGTAGGGGAGGCTTAAGGGAGGTCCTTTCAGAAAGTATGAGGCCATTCCAACTCATAAACATCATGTCTCCATCATTTTTCAAGAAGTCATTCGAAGGGGCAAATCATTTGCCACACATAGTGCCAGTTTTTCTTCCAAGTATGTTTCTAAACAAACATAGATGAATTTTATAAAAATGAGAGAGGATTTTGTCTATCATAGGAAAAGCATGAAAAACCTCCTTCGTTTTTTACACTGGTGTCATGGTTTTGGAGAAATGTCAACAATACAATTGCTACAAGAGAGTTGCTACACTTCTGGAGTGACCTTGGGAAAATCAATTTTTCTTCTAGCTGGAGTGTCCAAATGACTTTCTTGATGAGTTAAGAGAACATTTCAGTTTTGCACCCTCATTCTGCACTTTTTTACCAGTCTTGGGAGAATCAACTATTGTAGAGACACATAAAATCAATTTTGAAAAATGAAGGTAGATTTGGAGATTATACAGGACAAGCTTTCCAATAAGCTATCTTGGGATCAATTTGGACATCGTGAAGGTAGTCAAAATTAACCTGCAAGTTGGAGGACGCATTATGAACTTGGAGGGTGCATTTGATCAGAGTGCTGCACGTTTGCCTGAAAACTCGGTGCATTTCCTAAGGGCACTGCGCACCTGTAAAGAGAGGACATGTTTTCCCAGAAACTTCCAAAGGTAGCCCATAGAGCACAAAATCCTCTCCAAACTTCAAAATGTGTCACCGAAATGCTCCAACACCACAAGTAGGTTGAAATCACATCACTCCTCTCCTCCACAATTGATTTCTATGGTGTTTCATTTTGTTTTGGAGTCATACTAAGTTCAAAACCCTAGTAACATAATTCCACTGCTAAATCTCATTTCCTAGCATCCCACTACCATTCCTACACTTGAAAACTACCCCTTATCACCTCCCTCATATCACACATCCCCATTTCATCTCCTCAATTTCCTCACACCATTCCATTCTCTCTACACCTATAATCCATTTCATCATCTCCATAGGGTTTGACTCCAATAACTCATGACAAAAGAAGAGAAAAAAAGTTAGAGTGAGGAAGAAAGCCAGGAGAGGAGGCTATCTAAGAAAGGAGGGAGAATCATTAGACATGAGCCAACCAACACCAGAGCACTCATGGCATCTCCCATCACTGTGGCAAGCTTTAAACATATGGGACGTTTTGAGTTTTGTGAGAAAGTGGAAAGGATCCAACATCATCCTCAGTTGACCAAATTATTCATCACCAACCTCCATGACAACCAGACAACCCTTGCTGGTGTCACCTTCACTATATCTCCTATTATTATATCAGCTACCACTGGGATCCCAAATATTGGAGAAAAATGGTTTAAGCAAGGAGAATGGATCATTACTATTATGAGCCATATCTTAAACCAAGCTACATGAATGAGAGAAAGAGGTTTTTTCCTTTATCTTACCTCCTAGACAGATATGTTCCCATGATGAAAATCATCATGAAGTACTTCACATGATCCAGGTGGATGTTGGTGGCCACCCACCTATCCCATTTGGACGCCCCACAACTGTCTCTTTCAGTCTTTTCAGTTTCCTAAAATGTAGCACAATTTACTATTTTTAGCAGTTTTTCGGGTCCTAAACTTCCGGAGCCGTTTTGAGGCCCTAAACAACATTTTTTGGGAAATCTACCGACAATGATTTTCTATTTGAAATTGTATTTTTTGTCGTAGTCCTCGGAGAGAACTTTCCAACGGGCTATCATGCGTTTCAAACGAATATAATATGACCAATTCGCGACCCGGGGAAGTTGGTCGTCCAACTCACCCCAACGGGGCCCACAAACTCTTGGTGTTACATCTCCTCGGGTTAGGGTTTTGGTTGTTTAGGGTTTTCTCTTATTGTTCAACAATAAAAAGGCCCTTGAGCCTCATTGTAAGACAGTTCAGAGGCATGTAGCCATCACATCTCTTCTCAGAGATAAGCTACCATCACCCTAGCTGGTTTATTTCCATTTATGTTTGTAAGTATATTTTAGTATTTTACAGTAATGAAATGAAGTATTATTTCCGCTGCATATATGTCTTTATGGTTATCTCTGTATTGTATTGTGTTCCTATTTAAATCTAGATCAGTGGTATCAGAGTCGTCTACTTTTCTTCTCTGTTTTTCTTTGCATGTCCCCAACGAGGTCGGGATATAAGGAGTTAGGGCTTGAACTGGTCAAACCTTTGC
>APFE030230901.1:29617-50625 GCA_000404065.3 Pinus taeda
AGGCCTACATGGCATGTAATGAATTAGTTTGCTTAAGTTAGGGATGAGTCACTTTGACCACCCTATACTCTAGCTATCAGTTCAACCTTTCTTGCAACTGCTCCTCGTCTCATGGATTCGACCCCTAAGGCTAGGATGAGTTATTTTGAGGCCTATATTATGTATTTTCTTAGTCATTTCACAGGTTGGAATCAGTTGGATGTTGGGTTATTGATCAGAGACATTAATGTAATTAGTATTTGACAAAATTTAATGAATGAGTTGCAGCTATTTTGGTGGAATACCTGTGGTATGGAATTTTGACTTAGTTTCTTCTTATGTTGCATATGTTTGAATGTTTTTTACTCCCATATTGAATTTCACTTCTATGATATGTTGATTTTCAAGTTGATAAGCATAATACATTTTATATGCTTTGTTTTGGGGAAATCTACATAGTTTGTCCAATTTCTTCAGTTCAGAAAGAATACATGCTTGTCTTTCTCTTTCTAGCACCTCACTAATCTTATCCATCTCACTTCATAACCTTAAATTGTTTGAGTTCCTACCTATCTTGCTCCATCAGATGTTTGCAATCATACCCTCATTTGCCCTGACCTAGTCTTTTTGACCTAATCCTCTTCCAACAACCCAACCAAAATCAAATCAAACAACCCTATGAACTTTACATCTAGCCTAAAACCCTAATCTATATAGCCCTCTTGGTTGTGATCCCTTGGAGAGAGCAGTCTCTAGCTTGGTGGGGCTAGCTACCAAGCTAAGAGATTGGTCTGTGGTTACCTCAGTTGGACTCTTCCTCAACCTTGGAGATCTGGAGGAGTGATAACACGATCCACAAGATCCTACACAACACCTAGATCAACAAAATATCTCATAGTTAGATACTTGAAATCCCATTCATACAAGTAGCATTTCCCTTTTCTCCATTTCAGCAATCATCCCTACTCACCTAAGAAGTTTTGGGAGTAAAATTGTAGATAAGTTAGCCAATTAGGGATGTGTCTTGTCAACTTTGCAAATATCCTACTCATGGAAATCCTTTGAAGACTCTCCTCTCAAGAAATAATTTCGGACCATAACTAAGAAGGAAAAATCTCCCTAATTGGTCTCCCTCTATCTTATTGCTTCATGCTCTTTGTTTGTATCTCTCAGTTTGTAATTGGCCTATGTGGCCCAATTTTTCGTTTTTGGTTTTTAGTTTTTATATGAATAAGTAGAAATATGCCCCTTGATCTTTTGAAAAGGCTGATATTATGGGTCCAATTTAGTTTTCCCATGGATAAACCAACCCAAAAATCCATGACTTAATATGTACCTCATTTTTTAGACAATACAAAATATTTACCCCACAAAAAATAATGATTCATATTCGTAACTATTATATTTTAGGATTTAAGCCCACGGGGTTAGCTCAATTGGGGATTGTTGTGTTATGAAGTATTGTGTAAAGCACAAGGTTCAAAGTTCAAATCCCCTATGGGTGTTTACTCCACAAAAAAGAACACTATTATATTTCATAAATTCATATTTAAATTTAATTAATAAACATGTAAAAACTTAATACATACAATAAACTCTTAGAGATTAATATGCATATAAAAATTTAATACTTATAATTGATCCAGGTGGATATTGGTGGACTATTCCACTTGGATCCCAAAAACTATCTCTTTCATTTTTTCCAGTTTCCTTAATTGTAGCACAATTTACTATTTTTGGGACTTTTTCGAGTCCTAAACTTTTGAAGTCGTTTTGAAGCCCTAAACGACATTTTTTGGGAAAACTAGGCATCCATAGTGTTTGAATTATATTTGCATTCAAAAGTTGTAGTCCTCAGATAGATATTTCTAACGAGGTTTTGTGCACATCAAACAAAGATTGTATGCCGAAGTTACTACCCTCGGAAGTTGATGTGCCAATTTACCCAAATAGGGCCCATAATTTTGGCGCTTCATCTCCTAGGGTTAGGTTTCTGGCTGTTTAGGGTTTTCCATTATTTCTGAATAATAAATAGCCATTTGAGCCTCATTGTAACACAGTTCAGAGGCATGTAGCTGCCACATCTCTTCTCCGAGATAAGCTACCATTTCCCGAGCTAGTTTATTTTCATTCTGTTTGTAAGCATATTTCGGTATTTGATATTAATGAAATGAAGTGTTATTTCTACTACATCTCTATATTTATGGTTATATCCGTGATTTATTGCTTTCATTTTTAAGTTCGGATCATTGGTATCAGAGAAATTTTCTCTTTCTCTATTTTTCTTTGCATGTCCCCAACGAGGTCGGGATATAAGGAGTTAGGGCTCAAATTGGTCGAACCTTTGCAAGACTAGCCTTGCAAATCCCGATGACCTCCCATGGCGGAAGAGAAGAAAGACAAGGGGGAAGGAGATCCTTTAAAAATTTTGCTCGAAGAAGCCCTCAAGCGACAGAGGAATGTGATGATGGACAACTTTGCCCAAATCCTTCAGCGACTACCCAAAGGCGACACATATTCTTCCAATAGGCACTCTGGATGGCCCACACCCTTTAAGGTACAAGTTAGCTTTGACATCGCCATATTTGAAGGTTAGATAGATGCAGACATCGTAGATAAATGATTAAATATGCTAGAAGGATATTTTTTTTTCCATGATATTTCCAGTCGGGAAAAGATTACTTTTTCACTTCTCAAATTCGCCCCCCATGTCAAGGACTAGTGGAAAACCTACTACAAGAAGAAGGATGAAATTACACCCTCACTATTTTCAGATGCACCCATTTGGAATTTGTTCTAGGATGCCATCAAGTAGTAGTACTACCCCTTTGGGAGCTATGAGGATAAATACATAAAGTGGATCACGTTGCGCAGGGAAGGGACCAAGATGTGCCGGAGTTTACCAATATTTTTCATGCCCTTCACACGAAGTTGGGTATCAAGGATTCTAAGTGACATTTAGTACTCAAATACTATAGTTTTCTACACATATACATTCAGGATTAGATGGAGTTTGTGGACATCTCCTTGCTTGGCATGGTGCACCGATGTGTTGTCAATATTGATAAGAAGTTTAAATAGAAGAAGTAAGACTTTGGATCTGTGAATCTGAAGCAAGGTAAAGGCACCCCCAAACCACAAAGCAAAGGACAAAGCCAAGGCGAGGCAACCCAGGACAACCCACTAAAGCCGTAAGAGAAGAACAACACCCCGAAGACAAAGAAGGACACAGGAAAATTATGTGAGTTCCATAAGAGCTCCATTCACAACACAAGTGAGTGTCTAGCCAAGAAGTCATTGGTAGCTGAGTTGAAGGATTTCGAATCAGATGCATGTTTAGACTCTCAGTCAAAACCCGACAAGGGCAATGAAAAAGGGAAGCAGATCATTGACGCGGAGCCCAGTGCCATCGTGGCCACCACCAATATCCAGAAGAACTAGCCTGAAGATCTAGAGGAGGGGGAACGCCTCTTCCACTCAGATATATGGGTGAAGGGTTCTCTGTTATAGTTCATTGTCGACAACAAGAGCCAAAAGAACCTCATTTCAGTAGAGGCCATGAAGCAGTTGGGTCTACCGACTACAACACATCCATAATCGTACACTATCGTGTGGCTTCACGCAGGACGAGATCTTTGCGTTAGATATCAATACCATTTTCCTTACAATATCAAGCCCTTCACGAATGAGGTACTATGTTGTGTTGCTCCTCTTGAAGTTTGTGATGTATTATTAGGAAAACCATACTTGTGGAAGTGACATGTTATATATGAGTCTAGACCTCTCTCTGTAATTACTACTTTGGGGAAGAAATTGTACAGGGTACCAGAGGTAGCCCTGCCTATCGCTATCTCATTGCAGTAAGATCATTTCATAGAACATGAGATTTGTTTTCCTTATGATTCGCCCTCGGGGAAAGAAGAATATTATGGCCACGACTTCCAAACAGGGCTCTTTTGCACAACAAAAAAATATGGATAGGGTCATGGAGGAGTACATGGACATTTTCGCCTCACCTATGGGGGTACCTCTACATTGTCAGGTTAAGCACTCCATCGATCTAACCTTGGGCATGCCGTTATCCAATGGATCGGTCTATTGACACTCTATTTTGGAGAATGATGAGATTAAGAGGTAGATTCAAGAGATGCAGAAAGGGCACATCAAGCCAAGCTCATCACCCTATGGGAGCCCAAGTATATTAGTACAAAAAAAGGATGAGACCTAGAGACTCTGTATTGACTATCGGGCACTGAATAAGATCGATGTCAAGAATAGGTACCTAATCCCATAAATTGATGACCTTTTGGACAACTCAAGGGGGCAAAGTATTTCAACAAGATTGATTTGAAGTCTAGTTTTCGCTAGGTGCCTATCGAACCCTTCGATGTGTGGAAGACTATATTCAAATCCAAGGAGGGCCCTTTTGAATGGTTGGTCATGCCTTTCGGGTTGACAAATTCCCCTGCAACCTTCATGAGGTTGATGGATGACATATTGTGACACTTCACCAATGCTTTCGTGGTGGTGTATTTAGATGACATATTGATCTTCAGCCAGAGTTGTGAAAAGCACCTCCACCATATTCGACAGGTCCTCCAAATCCTGTAAAAACACAAGTTTTGCACCAATCTAGAGAAATGCACTTTTGGCATGACCCAGGTTTAATATCTGGGTTACATCATTGATGATCAGGGTGTGGATGTGGACCCAACCAAGATACAAGCCATTCGATATTGGCCAGTGCCAACCACTATAAAAGAGCTCTGCAGCTTTCTGGGCCTTGCCAATTTCTACCGCAGGTTTATGTTGGGGTTCTCTCATATCACATGGCCTTTAAGTCAAGTCACCAAGGATGGAGCGAAAACATAGTTATTTTGGTCCGATACCCAACATAATAAATTTTTCAAGTTGAAGTGGTGCCTCTACTTTGCACCAGTGCTCACATTACCAGACTTGCAAGAACCATTTGAGATTGAGACAAATGCCCCTGACTATGCTATTGGTGCAATTCTTACTCAACACAGGCATCCAATGGATTACCATAGTGAGACACTTTTAGACGCAGTCCGAAAGTATCCCACCTATGAAAAATAAATGTATTCCATTATGAAGCTCTGCCATCAATGGAAACACTACCTTCTGGGGAAGGAAACAATCATCCACACAAACCACTGACCATTGCAGTTCATACAGGCACAAAGGAAGTTGTAGAATGATTGTCATCAGAAATGGTCCACATACATGCAACAATTCCATTTAAACATTAAGTATAATAAGGACAACACCAATAATGTTGCAGAATACCTCATCCGACCACCAGTCATGGCGCTAATTACTATGCTTGACTCCTGTGGGCATGAGACTTCGGGGTGGCCACCTATTTATAAGAGCAATCCAAAATTCGGCAGCACATACCAGAGACTCCTGGAAGGTAAGAAAGTTCCAAAATTTCACCTCCAGGATGCATTGTTATGCCACCTAGGACACATATGTATTCCTTCAAGCGAGCATGCCAAGATGATTTGGGAGGCGCACTACAGTCGGGTCACTGGACATTTCGAAGTAGAGAAAACAATGGCAGCACTGTAGAAGTATTTTTATTCACCAAGCCTTCATCAGGTTGTTGGGAGATACATTAAATCTTGCACTGTCTGTGCCATTTCCAAATAAACCATCACGAAGAAAGACCTATATATTCATCTGCCTACTCCTAGTCGAACTTGGAAATCTATCTCCATGGATTACATGTTGGGCCTTCTTTCTACTAACTATGGCAACGACTTCGTTTTCATGGTCGTCGATAGATTCTCTAAGATGGCCATTATGGCGGCTTGTAAGAAGAGTATCATAGTAGAGGACACTGCTAAGCTCATCTTTAAGCAAGTGCGGGTACACTTTGGGATCCCACAGTCCATTGTCTCAGATTGGGGAAACATATTCCTAAGTGAATTTTGGTCAAGTCTATCGTCAATGCTAGATACCAAACTTAATAAGTCTACGACTTTCCATCCCCAAACTGATAGCTAGATCAAGGTCATCAAGAGGATGATCATACACATTTTGCACATGTACAACTTGAAGCATCCATGCACATGGGATGAAAGCCTCACCTATGTCCAACAAGACTACAACAAAGCTATCCACAACTCAACGGGCCACAACCCCTTTTAGGTAGGGTTGGGATTTCATCCATTATGTCCCATTGATGTGGCCATACCATTTGTAGATACTCAGGAAGAGTTGGCTCACGTCCAATCTGAAGTTAACAGGGCTAATAGCTTCAATGAGTGCATTCAACACACCCACCAACAAGTCTGTGATATATTGGACAGAGCCAATGCTAAGTACAAGAAATGCCATGTTCAACATCGAGTTTCATACAAGTTCCAGGTGGGCGACAAACACTAGACCCCACTGCAAGTTTCGCCGACTCCAATATGGGCCTTACACCATTACCAGGGTTGTGGGAGACAATGATTTTGAGTTCAAAATTCCCCCATTCCTTAGCTTGCACCCAATGTTCAATGTGGACCACCTTCGACCATACTTCCCACCATTACTAGAGACATTAGACATTACAGAACAACTCACACCAATAGAGTTAAACCCAGATTGCAGGGAACAAGCCACAACTGATCATATCATGGACACACAGACCAAGAAAACTCACCAGTAGAATATCCAAGTATGTAGGGTTGTCAAAGCTAGCCAACTCCTGTAGCAAGGCAAGTGGCTCACCAGGGACCAAGTTCAGCAGAATTTCCCCATCTCATGGAGGCACTCAATGCAATGGGGACCATTGCTTCCTAAGGAGGGAGGATTGATCCAGCTGTATATTGGTGACCACCCACCTATTCCACTTGGACCCCCAACATTGTCTCTTTCAGTCTTTTAGTTTCCTTAATTGTAGCACATTTTACTATTTTTGGTAGTTTTTTGGGTCTTGAACTTCCGGAGCCGTTTTGAGGCTCTAAATGACGTTTTTTTGGGAAAACCAAGAATACACAAGTTTTCAACTTCTGTTTTCATTCGAAAGTTATAGTGCTCAGATAGATCATTCTAACGAGGTATTATGCATGTCAAATGGAGATCATATGTGAAAGTTACGACCCTGGGAAGTTGATGTACCAATTTACCCAAATGAGGCCCATAGTTTTGGCGCTTTATCTCCTAGAGTTAGGTTTCTAGATGTTTAGGGCTTTACATTGTTTCTCAACAATAAATAGGCCTTCGAGCCTCATTATAACACCGTTTAGAGGCATGTAGCTACCACATCTTTTCTCGGAGATAAGCTACCATTGCCCGAGCTAGTTTATTTTCATTATGTTTGTAAGCATATTTCAGTATTTGATATTAATGAAATGAAGTGTTATTTCTGTTGCATCTCTGTATTTATGGTTATATCTGTGTTTTGTTGCATTCATGTTTAAGTTCGGTCAATAATAAACTATTTTTCACACACACACACACACACACACACACACGCACATATATAATCAATGCTATGTTTATCACATTAAAGAATTAAATTAAAAATTTTATAAAACATGCCCAAAAAAATGGCAAACACATATAAATGTAATTATATGTATTATCAAGATTTTAATAAAATTAAAAATAAGAATATTCTATATATAGAGATGAAATTTATATAAAAATAAATAATATTATTAAAAATAAGCATACATCTATCTTAATTTTGGATTTAACAAACTTCTAGATGAATCAAATTCCTTGAGGTGCACACATTTTCTCAAGTTTTACACTCAAAAAGATATTTACATCTTGATATACTTGATCCCTCTCTCGATGCTTGACCAGAACTCTTGTAAACTTTGAATTTCATTTTAGGCATCATACTCACATGGAAAAGAGTATAAGGTTTTTCCACTGGTGTAGTTTCCCTTAGTAGTAGGCTAAGGCAGACTAAAGCAAGGAAATTTGTATCACTTTGAAAATTAAAAAGAAAAAGTTGACTTCACCCAAAAAACATAGAATGAAAAAGGAAACTTATACTAAGAATGGTCTCTAATTAAAGAAGTCAAGTATAAATTACTTCTTAATAAATTAAATAAAACAACCAAGTTAGTAAATGTCTTCTTATGAGAAAATGCCATGATTTATTTTGTAGAATCAAATAAAGGGTAAAAATAAATGTTGACTCTTATAAGTACAACTTGAGTGGGCCTAATGGTTAGGAGCATGTGATTTCTTGTAAGAGATTACAAGTTCAAAACCAAAAGTGATAGAGTTGGTACATGTTTCTAAATTAATATTAGGTCATTGTTATGTGGCTCAATACTTGAAGTGAGGCATAATGTTTGCGGATCTCTCTACCCACTTTTTGGTTAAAAAAATAAAATTTAAAAGTTTTTCCATTTATAAGTTAAAGTTAAAGTTAATAAAATTTCTTTTCAATTAAAAATTTCATTAATTAGTTCTCATATATGTTATCTTGAATATATTAATAATTAAGTGAAATAATTAATAGAAAGTAATATAGGTATTATTGAAAATTGAATTCTATTACTAAAACCTTTATGAAAAATATTATATAAATATCACTGTTAAAATGATGATGGTTATTTTTACATCATTTTATTGATAACAAAAATAAATAAATAATTTTCAAATTATTGCACCAAGAGGTGCATTCTACAACCCAATATTGGGGTGATTTGTAATTCCTTCTGTGCTCAACCTGGAGTTGACAGGTGCCATTTTCACATGAAAAATAAAAGAAATATTTACTAATAAAAATTAACGTCAGCCTAAAAATAAATAAAAATAACCATATAAATAACAAAATAGAAATGAATTAGCGCATAAATCTATAGTAAAAAATCTCAACCATCCCGTAGATTTTAGTTCAATGTCAAACCTTGGCCTGGGACAATATTCAAAAGTGCAACCACATGATCCTTTCACGTTAATCCTTTTTGCCTCCTCGATTCCGAAAAATGGAACATCTTTTCAATAGTTGTCCCTATACTAATTAAGGCAAGCTTAAAGTGTTTTGATCGTGATCTGTCCAACATTCCCAACACCATTGATAAGTGGAGGGCTTAGGATTTCTCTAATCCTATTCTAAACAGAATATGGATTCTCTTTCCAAGTCTCCTTCTATGGGCCATCCAGAAAGAGTGAATGTAGAAATTCCTTGTAGATTCAACTTGAAAATTGTAATATGCTAAAACAATTGACTTGAATCTACTCTACTCATCAATGGAAACAATAAACAGTTGATGAAATCATGAAGCATATAGGAGAATTCATTCATTCACACACAACACAATAATTTTATGGGGAAAGCCACAATGAAAAACCCCTGCTATATGTATATTGCATTAATTAGAAAATATGAGAAGATTACAATGCTTTTCTCAAACCCGAGCAACCTCTGCATTATCTCTATCTATCTCACTACTTCCCAGACAAGCTCTAGGCAATACTTAGCCAATTATGTTGTCTGCCAAGCTCCTATTTCCTTGTGTTGTTCACTTAGAAATTAACCCATATTTAATTGGGAAATTCCACAATTATGAATTGTGCAATCCTCATAGGCCTTCCTCTGATTGCATGCACCACCTTTACAATTTAGAGGATTATACGACAATAGTACGTTGTCCCTGAACTCCAATCTCAACTGGGTAACTCTTAGATCTGACATGCATGAGTTATTTATGAGTGAATCATTAGTTAAATGGTTGAACACATGAAGCAACACCCTAGTATCTGACCTCCTACTAGTTCCTCCATAGTTGGAACTAGTTTAACTGAATTTAACTTAGTTAAGATGAATTAATTAATTACAACTCAAAATAAGCTCAACCAGGGCCCCTATAATGTAGGAGACACTCTACATGACTCAAATTAGACGTTTAACTCGAATTAACTGAGCCAACTAAGTCAAATTAGCTTAGTTAACTATTACAAGTTGTCATGAGATGCTTGCATTTTCAGCACTCCCTCTCAACAAGAAAGGGATTATCTACTACCCCGATCTTGCCTCTGTGAAACTCGAATTTTCATCTTGGCAATGCCTTTGTCAAAATATCTGCATCTTGTTCCTTTGAATGTACTCCAACAACATGATTCTCCGAGTCTACACACAATATCGTAGATGGTGATACCAGATGTCGATATGCTTGGATCGATCATGAAAAACTGGATTCTCTGAGAGTTTGATACAACTTTTATTGTCACAGTGAATCACTGTAGGATCCGTCTGCTGACCAAATAACCCAACAAGGATCTTCATCATCCAGATAGCCTCACAAGATGCTTGACTAACAACTATGTGCTTTGCTTCTGCTGAACTAAGTGCAACTGGTCTCTATTTCCTGTTGTATCAAGAAACTGCTGCTGATCCAATAATGAAGATTCCCCCTGATGTACTCTTTTCTGTTGGATGGAATCCCTACCCAATTTTCATTTGTGAATCCTTGAAGCTTCACTCCCTTTGTCCATCTATACCAAAGACCAAATTGGGTGGTGCCTTTGAGGTATCTCAACACCTATTTAGCTTCCTTCCAATAGAGTTTGGTTGGCTTAACCATGGCTTGACTAAGCTAATTAATTGAAAAACACATGTCCAGTCGTGTGTTCACCAAATACATAAGTGAAGCCAACAGTTGTCTATAAATAGTATCTTCCACTACTTCACCTGAAGTAGCATCTTCCTTACTCCAATTACCTGCTAGAGGAGTCTCTGTGGGTTTGCTGCTCTCGATGTGGAACTTCTTTAGTATCTCATTGGCATATTTTCTCTAAAAGACAAATAGTTTCTCATCTCCTTGTCATACTTCCATACCAATAAAGTAAGGCAGGAGCCCCAAGTCCTTCATCTCATATTCTCTTGCAAGATCCTCTTTTTAATATTTTATCAGCTTCTCATCACCTGTTAGAATCAAATCATCGACATATAATACTATAATCAACAATTTACCTTCAACCACAATATGGTAAAGGTTCACATCTACTTCACTTTTGGTGAAGCCCAACTCGGTGAAATAACTGTCAATCCTGGTATACCAAGCACAGGATGCTTGTTTTAGTCTATACAATGCTCACTTGAGTCTGCACACATGCGACTCTCTTTTGAAGGTCTCAAATCCTTCCGACTGCTCAATATAGACCTCTTCCTCAATCATACTATTGAGGAATGTTGTCTTTACATCCATCTGATGTATCTTCTATTCCATCTACACTGATAGTGCTAGAATAGATCTAATTGAAGAGTACCTTTCTACTGGAGAAAAGGTCTCATCGTAATTAGTTCCCTCCAACTGATAGAATCCTATGGCCACAAATCTGGCCTTGTGTTTCTCCACACTCCCGTCTGCTGCTTTCTTTACCTTGTAAAGCCATTTGGAACTCACCACTAACTTGTCTACTAGCCTTGGGATCACTTCCTAAACACTGTTTATGATAATGGAATCATACTCCTCAACCATGGAATCAACCCATATTGGTTGGTGCACTTCTTCCTCGAATGAGGATGTATCAACCTATACACTCTCGCTCATCAGAGCCATGTAGCCAATGTACCGATATGGTAATCTCCACAAACCTACATTGTGATGTGGGTGCTCCCACATTCTCTCTAGCATCATGCATCAATTTGTTAGCCTCTCTCATGCACTTCCTTCCATCTCTGGAAGTCTCCGCATGAGTGGGTGCTTCCACTTTCTTCTCCTTTGCATGTGGCTGCTCCACATCATCCCAAGGTTCCTCATTTGGAGCTAAAAGCTCTTCATATGCATGTAATTGAAGCTCCCTCTCAAGGGAACATCTCATGGCCTTCTCTTCATCGAACTTCACATCTCTACAAACAGATGTCATCCTCTTGGATGGAAGGTACACCCGATTGTGAGGTGTATAAGTGTACCCCACAAATATTCCCAACTCAGTTGTTGGATCTATCTTTTTCCGTGCATCCTTGGTAACATGACAATAGATTGATGAAACAAAGATCTTGAAGTGTGCCACATCTGGTTTCTTACTTGAACAAGATTCTTCTAGTGTACTCATCTCAAAATTTGATGAGGGCTTATGTTCTTCAAATAAACAATTGTGTTGGATGCTTCAACCCACAAGTGCAACGATAGTTCATGATCATGTAACATTGCCTGTGCAACTCCCACAATACTTATGTCCTTCCTTTCAGCCACCCCATTCTTCTATGGGTTATGAGGTGCTATTAACTCCCGTCGAATTCCTTATGATGCACATAAGTTCTTGAATTCATTTGACACATTTTCTCCACCGTTATTGCTTCTGAGAGATTTAACTTTCCTGTCAATATCTTTCTCGACAAGTTCTTTAAATTCACAAAATTTAGCGAACATCTAATCTTTCTTCTTCATGAAGAAAATCTATCACTTATGAGAAAAATCATCAACAAATAATTACATAATACATGTGCTTGGGAATGGAGGTTGTCAAGAAAAATCCACACACATATGAGGGACCTCTAGCAAGGATCGCTTGCACTCGACTGTATTTATCATGAAAGGAAGCTCTAGTGTACTTCCCTAATGTACATCCTTTGCTTGTGTCTCTTATATCTAGTGTACCCTTGGGAAGTCCTGTAGAAATTTTCTACATGAACTTCAAAGATATGTTATGCAAGTGACCCAATATTCTATGCCACAACTCACTGATGTCTTGGCTCTACACCTTCTTTGCTTTTGTACACAAAGTAGTGCAATCTCCTACATCCAATTTTTAGAGGTTCTTCACCTGAACCCTGATCCACTTCACTTTTCCTAAGGTGGTGTGATGAAATAAATCCTTTCCCTTTCTAAATATCACATCATAGCCATGGTCCTCCAACATGGAAACTTAAACCAAATTCTCCTTTAAACTTGGAACATACATGACATCTTTTAATGTGAGAGGAGAACTAGACTCCCTCTGAAAGGTAACAATACCGATGTTGGTCACACTATACCTCCCATCATCTCCCATATCGATGTTCATCTAGAAGTCCTTCTCCTCCAAGTCACTAAAGAACTCTGTATCCATGGTCATATGGAATGAGGCTCCACTATCCAAGTACCACACATTACCCATCACTAATGTCACCATGCAAGCGATGAGGGTGAAATCCAGTTCGAATTATGAAGCAAGAGCTTCAGCTGCTGCTCCTCTTGAGGGCTTCTTACTGACCTTCTTGTGTGGATAGTTTGTGGCATAACCTCCCATCTCGTGACAATGAAAACGTTTAATCTTCGACATGTCTTTCTTCTTGCCACCCTGATTGGAATATGATTTGGAATGGGATGACTTCCCCTTCCATTTCTGGTGTTCCATCGAATCTCTTCTTATACCATGTCAAACCACAATTACTTCCACTCTAGTAGTTTCTCCCTCTCATTCACTGAGTCCTAGTAGCTGCGTCAACTCTTGGGAAGGCCTAGAAGTGCTAGGCTCACCATATTATCTTTAGCAACCATAACACTAACACTTCCAAGCTCATCCTGACATTGGGTGAACTTGATCAAATACTTCAGTATTGTGTTGCCCTTCTCCATCTTGGTATTTCTGAGCTTGTCCTTCAGTTCCAGCTTCTTTTGGTCACTTTTGTTTTGAAACAGGTCTATCGAGGACTTCCACATTGAAAATGGAGTTTCCTTACCATGGAGGTTCGAGACAATATGATCTCAAACTCCTTATAGGATAATCCTTCTCACCTTTGCCACACATTTTCTCCACTCAGCCAGATCTTGAGCATCTGTTGGCTTAGGAATATATTTGTATATGAAGTCCTTAAGCCCCCTGTCTTCCAACACTGCCTCCATCATATACTTCCAAGAAATAAAGTTTGAACTACCCTCAAGGGCATATTCGAGTCTCAATTTGTAGAACGACATCCTGCTGGCTCTAAAGTATGATTATTACTGCAAATTCAATTTCTCCTGCAAAAGGCAAAATCATATTCTCCTCTTCTATAGTGATTTCAATTTTGATACCATGTATAAATTCCTAGTAGATTCAAATTGTAGATTGTAATATGCTAAAACAATTGACTTGAATCTACTCTACTCATCAATGGAAACAACAAACGATCAATGAAATCACAAAGCATGTAAGAGAGAGAATTCAATCACACATAACACAATAATGTTATGGGGAAAATCATAGCTTAAAACCCCTGCTATATATATATATATATAACATCTATATATATAATATATTTGCATTAATAAGAAAAAAAATGAAGAAGATTAAAAATGATTTTCCAAACTCGGAACCTTTTCCACTATCTTGTCTATCTCACACTTCCCACAAGCCAGCCAATACTTAGGCCATTTTTCCGACCTGCTAAGCTTCCTATTTCCCTGCATCGTTCGCTTGGGATATCCTATTTAATTGGAAATTGCAACAATTATGTATTGCACAATGCTCATAAGCCTTCCTATGATTGCATGCACCACCTGTACAATTCATAATTTTACACTACAGTACACTGTCCCTGAACTCCAATCTCAACTAGGTAACTCTCACATCTGACATGCATGAGTTATTTATGAGTGAATCATCAGTTAGCTGGTTGAACACATGAAGAAACACCCCATTGTCTGACCTCCTACTAGTTCCTCCAGCAATTGGAACTAGTTTAACTGAATTTAACTTAGTTAAACTGAATTAATTAATTACAACTTAAAATAAACTCAACCAGGGCTCCTATAATGTAGGATACACTTTACATGACTCAAGTTAGACCCTCAACTCGAATTAACTAAGCCAACTAAGTCAAAATTAACTTCGTTAACTATTAAAAGTTGTCATGAGATGTGGAATTACAATTTAATTCATAATTTATGTTAAAGACTAAATCAAATTAGGGTTTTCTTGTTGCATTTTCAATTTCGAAATCATCATATTTTCAAAAATTGCTTAATCCCCCATCATTCTCTTTGGATCATCATATAGAAGAATGTAAAGGAATCAATAATAGTGCACCCATCATTTTCTAAAGACTAGCAGGCGAATGGGGAGGAAGCCTTTCTACCAAGATACTAGCATTTAGATCCTCGAGCCTCATTTCACTCCTCACTCTAGCCCTACCTACTACCATTCCCTGCTCTTGGACTCTTCCCCCATTAATTTTTTTAAAAGATGAATTTCGACAAACCTTCGAAAGGAAACCCAAGCATAGCTATATATGGAGGCATAATCAGAGATCACTTGGGATCTCCCATATATATTTTTGATGGTCCCATGGGATTCAACAATAGAAATGCAACATAACTGAAGGCCTTGGAGGAAGGATTAATGATAGCCTAGACCCAAGGTTTCTCTAAATTACTTGTGGAAGGTGACCCTCAACTTGTCATAAACATGATTCACAAGCTTCTGAATGGAACCTCAATCAACAAAATATCTTGAAGTTGGAGATTGGAAGGTGTACTCATTTGAGTCACATTTCTCCTCTCTTCCATTCCAATAACCATTCCTACCCACATTAGACGAACTGAAAATAAAGTGGCATATAAGCTAGCTAATCAGGGATGCATTACTGCAACTTATATAATCTCCTTTTCGCTAACATTATCTTGTAGGCTCTACCTTTAAAAAATAATGCTAGAATATAGCTCAGAAGGACTTAAACTCCCTATATGGGATACTCAAATCAAGAGACAGTGGGGGGAAGGCTGCCTCCGTCCCACCAAGTCGCATGCACGGGTTATGTGGAAACATGCCCGTATAGTGTTTTAGATTATTTGCATGTGAAAGGCATGGGGAATTTATCAACTAAACTGTCCCATGCCCAATACAAGCATGACTCCACTCACAACTTCGGTTATTTGAGGGACTAGAAACCAAAAGGAAGCATAGACATACATCTTGGGTCAAAGGGATTCTTCACTGTGGTCTTCACAAATATTGAAGATAAAGACAGAGTGTTTGAAGGAGGGCCCTACTTCTACGCAGCAGCAGGCCTCTATATGAGGCCATGGATCATGAATTTTGTCCAGGAGCGTGAGACTTTTACTTCGGTCTTGGTCTGGGTTAGACTCTACTCTCTACCTCTTGATTACTCGCAAAATGAATCGTTAGCTGCAACTGGAAATAAATTAGGCCATTTTGTCAAAGCTTCTAAGGCCACCTGAAGGGGAAAATATACTTCCTTTACAAGAATATGTGTGGAGATGGATCTCTCTGGAGCTCTTCCGGATGAGATAATCTTGGAAGTTTTTGATGAAGAATGGGTGCAAATAGTAGACTATGAGCATATTCCATTCAGATGCCGCAGATGGCATGAGCATGGGCACCTATTCGGAGACTGCCCTCTTAGTAAAGTAGAGAACAAGAGTAAAGCTAATACAATGAAAGACACTGAAAGCTTTCACAAAGTGGTACATAGAGGAAAAGGGGGTAAAAGGGGGCCAAAGCAACAACAAAATGTAGGGCAATAGGCTAGTCAGAACAGGTTCCAAGTACTTGAAGAAGATGAAGCAATAACAAAAGCAGATCAGGCTATGGGAGGTATTCCAGAGGAGAAGGGGAGAGATGAAGACCATGAACAAACACAGGATATTAATAAACAGAAAGAGACTATGATGAGCGATGCAGAACTGGAGATGGACCAGGAAATGACCCAGAGTGAGATGGAATTGGAGGACCACAAGCTACATAATATTCTTAACAGAGAACACCTAGATCTAGAAGGGTTCTTGAAACAGGGAACCATGGGAGGGGTAGAATCATTACCTAAAGAAGAGTTCAATAGAGCACAACAACTGTTTATATGGAAAACTCAGGCTAATGGGCTGGAGAGGCAAAATAACATGGAAAAGTAGGGTAACGAAGGTGTGAAGACTATGAAAACCACACCAGGATTAACACCTATAAACCCAGGAAAAAAGAGGCAGGAAAAATTAGAATGAGCTATTGATGGAATGTGGAAATCTAATGATCGATTCAGGTAAGATGAAAGATCCAACTAGCTACTCCTTTACAAATCTTTAATTATGAAGTTCACATCTTGGAATATCATGGGTCTAGGTAGTAAAAGAAAACAAAGAATACTTAGTAACAGAATGAAACAAGTAGCTCTGGATATGATATTTATCCAGGAAACTAAATGTTCCATTCAAAAGATAAAACAAATACATAGCAAATGGCTAAATAGATTTGAGTTTCTAGAAGTCAAAGCAGAGAATACAACATGAGGCATACTCACTCTTTGGAACCCCCGAAAGATTGGCATAATAGATGCTGAGGCATATAGGAATTATTTATTAGTGGTCATTCAGCCTATGGGAGATAGGGATACCTATCTGGTCATGAATGTTTATGGCCCTCAAAGAATGGATGATAAACTTAGGTTTCTAGATTCTCTTGTGGATCTCAGAGACAGACATGCAGGTATACCTTGGATCATGGGGGGGGGGACTTCAACATGATCAGATCACTTTCGGAGAAAAAAGGGGGAACCAGATCTCTAAGCAAAGACTCTTTAGCGTTTCAAAATTTTATAGAAAATATGAAGCTAGTTGACACTGATACGAGCAATGGTCTATTCACTTGGAACAATAAAAGAGGAGGAGAGTCTAATGTTCCCTCAAAGTTAGACAGATTCATTATCTCAGAGGACCTTATGCTCTTAGACAAGGAGATGATAGCGAGAGTTCTCCCCTTTGGAGGCTCATATCACTGGTCGATTCAACTGGAGATTCAAGGCATTGGTACCCCCAGGAACAGACCTTTCAGATTTGAGAATATCTGGCTTACCCACCCAGATTTCATCAGCAATATTGAAAATTGGTGTTTAGAAGATTTGCAGATTCAGGGTACAAGAATGTTCCTTCTTCACAAAAGATTAAAGCACATCAAGCTCAGGCTCAAAGAATGGAAAAAGACAGAATTTGGCAATATTTTTGTAGAAAAGAAATCTATTGAAGATAAAATGCAGGAACTCAACTAAGCCCTTATCACGGATAGCTTTGATAAAGTCAGAAGTGATCAAGCAGCCAAACATCATCAAGATTGGGAGAATTTGTGTAAACAAGAGGAAATATTTTGGAGACAAAAATCTAGAGTTCAATGGCTTAAAGAAGGAGTGCAAAACACTAGATTTTTCCACAGATCCACCATGGTGAATAGAGCTCACAATAGGATCTCTTCGATCAAGGACGTGGAAGGGAATCTTCTTAACTCCCATGAGGACATAGAAGTTGTGTTAGTTCAAAACTTTCGAGGTATAACAAAGGAAACCATTTCAAATAGAGAGCATTTTATCAGGGACTTAACAAGACATATACCTAGGTTGGTGTCTAGAGAGGATAATTTCAACCTTAATAGGCCAGTGACTGAAGAGGAGGTTAGTGAGGTCCTCAATGATATGCAAAATGGTAAGCGCCATGCCCTGATGGTTTCATTGTGGATTTCTTTAAAGCTTGCTGGAATATTATTAAACATGACATTTTGAATGTAGTGGAAGATTCCAAGATGAACAGAATTATTTTGAAGGTGCTCAATACCTCCTTCATCTCCCTGATCCCTAAATAGGACGATGCTCAAACTCCAGATAGGTTTAGACCCGTAGCTCTTTGCAATGTGGTATACAAGATAATATCCAAGGTAGTGGCCAATAGACTCAAACCTCTTCTTCCTACACTAGTTTTTATAGAACAATCAGGTTATGTGGAAGGCAGACAAATTATCAATAACATCATTCAAGCACACGGGGTGGTGCACTCGTTGACCAGCAATAGGAAGGCTGGAATGATCATGCAATTGGACCTAGCCAAAGCCTATGATAAGTTGAACTGGACTTACATCAGGAAAGTTCTTATTGATTTTGGGTTTAATCATAACTGGGTTAGATGGGTCATGGCCTTGGTAACTTCCTCCAGCTTTTCAATATTGGTTAATGGTTCTCCCTCCAAGACTTTTATTCCTTCGAGAGGCCTTAGGCAGGGAGACCCGCTCTCTCCCTTTCTCTTCATCCTCATGATGGAAGGACTTGGTCGGTCTATCAAGCATGCTAAAGAAGTTGCTAAGGTTAAGGGCCTACAACTATCTGAGAATGGACATGCCTTGACTCATCAACAATTTGTTGATGATGCCATGTTACAGGGAATCCCTACGGTCAAAGAAGCTCTAGAGTATAAACAAATCCTGAATGACTTTTCCATGGCTACAGGTATGGAAGTTAATCTCTCCAAATCTAATTTTTTTTCTTTAACACCAATATTGTTATTCAGAGGAATATCTCCAGAATTCTAGGCTTTCAAAGGGATGTCCTCCCTTCAAAATATTTGGGAGTTCCTCTAGCTGTTAAACTTCTGCACAAGAACATATGGGAGCCGATGATTAATAATATGCAAGATAAAATTAGGAAATGGACCATCAGATCTTTAAACTTGGCTAGTAGGTTGGTTCTTACAAAGGTTGTTGTTCAATCAATCCAAGTTTTCATGCTATCAACACTCCCAACACCAAAAGGAGTCTTGCATCAATTCAGAACCATCCAAAGAGACTTTCTTTGGGGTAAGGGGGAGGAAAAAAAGAAATGGGCCTTAGTATCCTGGGAAAAAATCTGTAAACCAAAAAACCATGGGGGTCTTGGATTGGATGATTCAGAGATTCTTAGCAACGTGTTAGGGGCTAAACTATGGTAGTGTTGAGTAAAAGACCCAAGGGATCAGTGGGCTAGTATCTGGAAAGAAAAATATGCCAGCTCTTGGAAAAATAATGATCACATAAGGATGTCTGGAAACATAAAGGGCTCATACATTTGGAATAAGGCCTAGGAGAACAGAGGCTTAGTACAAAAAAAGAGCTTCTGGGAAATTAGAGAGGGAGATCTAGCTTTATTTTGGGAGGATAAATGGCAACAAGAACCTATACTGTTAAGAGAGGAATTTTTGGACCTTAAGAATGAGATGGACAACCAAGGGTCATCTAAGGTAAAAGATTTTTGGGATCAGACTAACAGTGCAAGAAAGTGGAGAACCTGGAGGAATATTGATTACAGGGATGACGACCCCTTGAAAGAAAAAGTTGAGGCTCTTATGAAAATGTTGGAACAAAGGAAGATTTTAGTGATAGGGGTCAGGACCAGCTTAGATGGGGTAACAATAATGAGGGTACTTTTAATCTTAAAGAGGCAAAACACATTCTCCTTGAGCTAGATTCCTAGGTTCCAGATAGCATGTGGCAGAATCTATGGAGGCATCAAGGTTGGATGAAGATTAAACTCTTCATGTGGCTGGTTCATCATAAAAAAAATTTGACTTGGGATAATATTCAGAAGAGGGGTGTTCTGGGGCCTTCCAGATGCCAGCTCTGTGAAGCCCAAGAGGAGACAATGGAACATCTTCTCAACAGTTGCATTTTCACCTCCATGTTATGGGATACCTTTGCCACCATTTTCCAACAAAACAACAGGGGCGAAGGGAGTATAATCAACACCCTAAACAATTGGAGGTGAAACTTTTCTGATTATGAATTTCTTGGCTCAGCTTGGGCTCTTACGCCAAGCTTCATTACTTGGAATGTCTAGAAAGAAAGGAACAAGAGAATCTTCAAAAATGAAAACAGGCCATACCAACGCCTGTTCAAGCAGATCTTAACACAACTTAAGGAGATGGTTGGCACTACAGTGCGAAATCCCCCTAAGAATCCACCCTCAGAAGCTGAAATGAGGATTCTCATCAGCTGGGTATGCAGGGGCTTATTCCTCAAGGCTTGGAAAGGAAGGTAATGAAAATAGATACTGAGAAGAATTTCTGGCATCCTCCCCCTCAGGGTTTTCTGAAATACAACATTGATGGGGCTTCAAAAGGCAACCCAGGAACTGCTAGCTTTGGAGGGGCGTTAAGAGATGAAGAAGGAAACATTATTTTCATCTTCCATTGCCATTTAGGAAGAGCCACTAATAACATGACATAATTAATGGCTTTGGAGAAGTGTTTAGATTTTCTGAAGCAGGATAATTGCCAAATGTGATTATCGAAGCTAATTCTGAGTTAATCATTAACTCGGTCAAGAGAATTAGTTGTGGCACG
>APFE030230901.1:56700-77649 GCA_000404065.3 Pinus taeda
GTCATATATATAGGATAATAACTCCCTGCGAGGAGCATCGTGTCTTATTTTTGTAATCGAGCTCTGCTCTATTGGAGGTTGCCCCCTCGAAGAGGCAAGTGAACATTACTCTCTGAATAATAAAGTCTTCGCTATTCTGTGTTATGGATATCTTTCTTCGCATATTCTGTGTTATCGGTCTTTTTTCTTTGCATATTCTGTATTTGGGTATCATTTGCAGGTCAAGAAGCATAACACAACCCTTCCTTAATTTTGACATGTTATTTGTCACAAAGAAAACAAACCTGGCGATGCCTCCTGCGAGACAACGCTCTGCGCCCAGGAAAGCGACCAATTCGAGGCCGTCGACGACGCCAAGAACCTAACACAGAGCTCTGCTCCGTATGAGAGCACACCACTTCCATGGCGACTGCGAAGGGGAGACCTAGACAACTGTGTGTAGTGAGAAGGAGATACCCGACTCATAAATGAACCTGATAGCCTCCTAGAAAATTGCAAATTCAAAATTAGAAGCACCCTTGACCAAGCCAAGCAGGTTGACAGACACTTTCTTTCCAGAACTGCCTTTGTTGCCACCCTCTGAAACACCCAGATTCATCACATAACGACCCTATGAACCCATCGTGCTATATTCCACCATCGTGCGAATAACACTAACTCTTATCATTACATCGACGACCAAATTTCCCCCGACTCTGCCATTGGACCCTTACGAACTCCCCCAAAACAAAATCAAACCAGCTGAGGAGAGAAGAGATCTTACCGTTACTACTCCTTATAAAGAGGATGATGATACAAATTTTGATGTAGATTTGATGTGAGGTAATCATTTTGCTAGTATCCTGATGTTTGACCTTAATTCATCTGCTCAACGAAACGTCCATCAACTTATCCCTCACTTGTGTCCCTTGCGTGAAATAACCACACTGGACTAGATAGATTAAATGCTCCTCACACCCCCCTTTATTTTTCTTGGATTCGACTTGGTTTTGTCGACTGTTGCCACATGTACGAGGACTAGAAACCCATGATCTCATGTCGAGGCTTCTCCAATGTCCAATTGTTGTACAATCCAAAGGACAACAACCACACTTCTTTAGGTGCCAGTCTTCTTGAGAGTCACTAGTCCAAAGGATGGGCTAGGGTAAATGAATGTCGATGGGATAGGGATGAGGAGAGAAAGGGAGTGGCAACCCAGGTGGGGATGAGAGGGGAGGATGATGACGTGGAAGGGAGGAGGGTGAGGGGGAAGGGAGAGGAGGAGAGGCGGAAGGGGAGAAGGGGGAGCAGGGGAGAACAAGAGGCGATTTGAGGGAGGTGGGGCAGTGGAGATCCGACCAATTTATTTTTTCACCATTCTTGATCCTTTCATACACATACTTATCTGTCATTGAAGTACATAATTGGTATTAGAGAGAACCCACAATGCCATTCACTTTGATGTTTCCTTCATTCATCCGATAGACTTGACTGGCTTAATGGTCGACCTCCTTATTGTTACCTCTTAAAATATGGAAAAAGTTGACTCGGTCAAAGAGAGGGATCATGCCTTGGGATCTCTTGATGATATGGTTTAGAATCATGTTTTGGGAGGTTGAGTTATAAATCATATGCTTTATAATTATCATGGAGTCCCCTAGAATTTGCATATCCTTGATGACCTTTTTTTTATGCCAAAGAAAGCCCCAAGAACATCCCCAAGGCTTCTACTTGATTATTGGTCTTCCTTCCAAGCCCCCAAGCATATCTATCTTTAATGATTCCTTTGGGATTTATGAGAATCCCTCCCCCTCCTGCCACCCCATCAAAACATATACTTGATAAACATATAAAACTTGATAAATTTAATTAATAAAAATATAATTAGAAATACAAATATTTCTATAAATATAGATGTGAAATATATATAAAATATAACTAATATATATAAATTAAAATCCATTTTACAATATAAATTAAAATATTGATTCATATTGATTTGGAAAAATCATTACCCTAGCTTCCGATTGACTTCCCTACCACTCAAATTGTCTTTGCAATTCTTGTTTCCATAGTCAAAATCATAGGAGGGAGCTCTGCTCCCTCCTATAACAAAGTTATTGTAAGGGACCATCACTCCGATCAATCAGCTAATCCTCACCCTGATGAGGTTGCAAAAATTCTAAGCTCAAACTAGTAGCAAGGATCCTCAAGGCAAGCTTCAACTAGTCAAAGACCTCCAGGAAGCTACCTTCCAGAAGCAACCATAGATCTAAAGTTTGTGGTGTATTCCAATTTAATTGGGGAGTACATTCAATACATGACATATTATGCTTTAATTGGAAAATTATTGGGCATTTGGCCCTCGGTCGAAAAATCCCTCACATACTAGATTCAACACAAGTGGAAGCTAAAGGGTCATATTGTAACGCCTCCTCCCACATTTACCTAATTTCACTGGCCTTCCAGGGTAAACTCGAGACGAAGAGTTACTGTGACATGACCCAACCTCCTAGCTCCAGTTAAGGAAGTGGGGCCTATAACTGACCACCGATTGACAAATCACAACATTCCTCAGGGCTACAAGGCACTCAGGGGCCAAAGGACCACCCTAGGTGATCAAATCTTGAGTTGGGGATGTTTTTTTCACAACTTAAGCCCCAAATGCATGCATTACAAGGCCTAGGTGTAGTTGAAGACCTCCAACTGCACGCACAACACTGCCTAGGTGTGGTTGTGACCCAAATTGTCCAGTTAAGATAGTGTGGTCCTAAGATTTGAGCCACAATTCAAGGTCAGCCTCTAGAACACTACCCAAAACTGCCCAAGACTTATCAAATTCATAAATGACTGGAAAACAAGGCTAAACATTCAAACTTGAAGGCAAAACTTAACCTAGAATGCCTAGAACATAACTGGAATTTTATGAAACACATGGAAAATATGTAAGCTATAGGTCATGAATGCATATCTAATCATACAAGTTTGAGATTCATCTGAGGATCATAGAGAAGGCCCTATGCCCTCTCCACATAGTTGCAACAACACTTATTAGTCCATACATTCATTAACCGATCAATAGATAAACAATTTATGACACGATCCATAGAAGATACACATAATATAAACAACATATAACCAAAAAATAACCAACATATAAACCATGGAAATCCAACCATAATATCACCAACATAATCGCTACAAAGATACGTGAATCACAACAGAAGAATAACTCTTATTAACATATGAAAATACCAACCAAGTCAGGGAATTCCACATACCACCCGATCATAGATTTGGCTGAACCAAATCTCTCTTTCAGTGAATCACCCCCACACCATATTCCAAGCATGAATGTGGGATCTCATGGAATAAACCAAACAAAAGCAAACTAGGGCTTCTAGAGGCCAAACCCCCTCAACCCACAACTAGTGATTTCACCTCACAGTCAAACATCATTAAAACCAACCAGATCAGTCTCTACCCAAGTTGTCCAAGGCTCTAGGAACTAATAACCCAACCCACAGCCTTCCAAGGCTCTAGAGTGTTTGTCCAACCAGGCTCCAGGGACTAGTAACTCAACCAACCAAGCGCTCCAGAGAATTTGTCCCAACCTAGTCTCCAGGACTAGTAACTAAACCCAAGTTGTTTTAGTTCTTCCAGAGCATTTGTTCCAACCTAAAACCATAAGGAATTATGAGCATCAATAAGAAAACAATCAAATGGAAAAACCCACAACACCATGGTTTTCTAGGAAATGGAAAGGAAATGCTAAAACCATTGTCAATCCAGGCAATCCTCCATGCCAATGACAACACATAACCAAAAAACTACATGCATGTACCATGCATCCATAAATCAACAAGGAAATCACACATGAAACCTGTTACTGGCAAAGCAATTCAACTGTAGCTATTAATCCACATGTTCCCTTGCGCTTTCCTGCTTTCCTTTGCCTTCCTTCTCCAATCCAAGTGAAAACTAAAGTGCTCCAAACATGCTCCAAGAAAACTCTAAGTCTGCAAGAGTAAGAGAGAATGAGAGAATAAAAGAGAGCTCCACCAAAAAATTGTCAAAAGGGCAGCGATTGATCCTTAGAAGCCTTTGTATCATTAAGGACACTATTTTCTCCATTTTCCTTCAATTTACTCCTCATGCAAATCTATGACCTTTCATCACCATGTTCTCCTATTTTCCTTTATTTTCATAAATAAATACCAATTAATGCCACTTTGCCTTTGCAAATTTCCATAGTTATTAATTAATCACCACTGATACCCATCATTATGTTTTTACCCAACATTCAACTTGGAATAGGTGTCCCATGACCTTGGTCTTATTTTTATTTACATAAGAAATCAAATAAAGGCTATTACAAACCCCTCCCCCTTGGGGGAACACCGTCCTTAGTGTTCAATGACACTTATAAACCAACAATACACATGCTACCCATGGAGCTTTATAACACAGCTCGATGCAACATTTACATCATATCATACTACCAAGATCATTACCATCACAACATGAACACCATACCACTTATTGGAGCTTAATAACACAACTTGATGTGGTATTTACATACATATGCATATATATAGACATAACCAAAACACAACATCAAACACATATATCAGAATAAATATGCTCAACTAACAAATAGAGAAGGACACATAGCCTACATCTGATCAACCATCTCCCATTTAGCTTCACCGGTCCTAAAGTGATTCCATTGCACTTTAACTTTCTTGATTGCTCGATTCGAGAGCATGAGCATATTTTATTGCTAAATGTACTAAGGCTTCAGCTGGAATTCTCCTTTTGGTTCCACGTACAATATAGACTAGTCAACCACATGATCGATATCCTTCACATACTTCTTAAGCAATGAAACATGGAAAACATCATGGACTTTCATTGTTGGAGGCAGTACAAGTCGGTAGGCCACCGATCCAATCCTCTCAAGGATATCGAAAGGGCCGCAATACCAAGGTGCAATCTTGGCACATGATCCATTCCTAAAGGAGCTCCTCTTAGGCTTGATGTACAAGTACACATGTTCCCCAACCTAAAACTCCTTAAATACCCTGTGTTGACCCGCATAACTCTTCTGCCTATCCTGTGTTGCCTTTAGATTCTTCTTGATAACCTGCATTTTGTGTTCCATCTTTTCCAACATATTTGGTCCAATCAGTACCCTGTTCTCTAGATCACTCCAACTAATAGGAGTATTACAACTTTGCCCATAAAGTGCCCCAAACAGATTCATCTTCAAGGACTCTTGATACCCATTATTATACACAAAATCTACCAGTGGAAGATACTCTTCCCACTTCTGCTGTTGATGCATAATGTACATCCTCAACATGTCCTCAAGAATCCTGTTGACCCTCTCTATATTTCCATATATCTGTAGATGATAGATTGTACTAAAGGCTAACTTTGTCCCCAAACCTAAAAACAAATCCTTCCAAGACCTGGAAGAGAACTTTTCATCTCTATCATATACAATATTTTTAGGAATACCATGTAACCTCATTATTTCCCTGATGAAAATTTGAGCTATGTCACTAGCTAAGTTCGTAGAATTAACTACAATGAAATGAGATACCTTGGTCAACCTGTCAACCACAACCATAATAGAATCATGCTGCTTCAATGTCCTCGGTAAACCTGTAATGAAGTCCATCGAAATGACCTCCCATTTCCACTCTAGAATCATAATAAGCTACAATAAACCACCTGGATGCTTACACTCTAATTTTACCTGTTGACAATCCAAACATCTCATAACATACTTAACCACCTCTTTTTTCAAGTTTGGCTAGTGATAGAACTTCTTAACCGCTTTCAATGTCTTCTGAAATCTAAGGTGACTCGAATATGGCTTGACATGAAATTCCCTCAAGGTAAGCTTCTTGAGCTCTCTATTGCCCGACACATAGATTTTTCCCCTAGATCTAACCAAACCATCTATTGTGAGATGATAATCCACATCCTATTCACCTATACCCTATTGTTGTAACCTATGCTTAAGCTATTGGTATTTGTCATCCTCTTGTCCTGCTCACAAGATCCACTCCCTCAAGTCTACCCTAGATGAACTCATAACTGCAATGTGATTTTCCTGCACTCTTCTGCTAAGAGAATCTACAACCTTGTTCTCTTTACCCTTAATGTACCTAATCTCAAAGTCCAACTCATTGAGCATAGATAACCAACTAGCTTTCCTGGAATTCAAATTTGGTTGATAAAATAAATATCTCAATCCACTATGATCACTCATCAATACGAACCTCCTGCCAAGAAGATAAGGTATCCACATCTTCAATGCATGAATTCTAGCTACCAACTTAAGATTGTGAGTCACATAATTATTCTTGTGCTAATTCAAATTCCTTGATTCATAGAATATCACTTGTCCTTCCTCCATAAAAAATCCACCAAGTCCTCTCTTGCAAGAATTTGTACATACCATAAACTCTTTATCTGGATCCACAATCTTCAAGAATGGAGCATTTGTAAGTAGTTGCTTCAATTGCTCAAAACTAGCTGCACATTCCTCCGTCCATTCAAACTTCTTTCCTTTTCTCTGCAATGACATAATAGGATAGAAAATCCATGAGAAGTTCTTGATGAACCTCCTGTAATAACCTGCTAATCCCGTCAATGATTTGATTTCATCCACATTCATAGGAGTTTCACACTCCATGATAAATATGATATTTTCCAGGTCCATTGCTATACCTTCCTTGGAAAGCACATTCCCAAAGTAATGAACTTTTTTCTAAAAGAAACTACACTTGCTAAGTTTGGCATACAAATGATGCTCTCTTAGTAATCATAACACTGTTGTTAGATGTTATGCATGCTCTTCCTTATTCTTAGAATATATTATTATGTCATCACTGAATACTATCATAAACTTTTCCAGATAAGGACGCAACACATTATTCATCAAACACATGAAATTAGTTGAAGCATTAATCAAACCAAAAGGAACTACTACAAAATCATAATTCCCATACATGGTCTGGAAAGCAGTCTTGTAGATGTCCTCTTCTTTGATGTGTACCTGATGATATCCTGATCTCATTTCAATATTCGATAACATTGTTTCTCCCTTCAATTGAGCAAATAAGTCATCAATCCACGACAAAGGGTATTGTTCTTGATTGTCACCTTATTCAACTTCTTGTAATCAATACACAACCTGATAGTACCATGCTTCTTCTTCACAAACAATACTAGTGCACTCGAAGGCTACACACTTGGCCTAATGTATCCCTTATCGAGCATTTCCTTGAACTTCAACTTCAATTCCACTAACTCTGGAGTGCTCATCCTGTAAGGTTCTTTTGATGTTGGTGTTTCTCCCGAAATCAACTCAATATAAAAGTCCACTTCCCTATGAGGCTGTAAATATAAGATCTCTGCTGGAAATACATCCTGAAACTGCTGCAAAATCGGATACCTCTTCAAGACTTTAACTTCCTCAACATCCTTCCCTTTTTCACTAGAAATATGAACTACAAACAATACACATCCATTCCTGCTACTGCACTTTTCCTGCATAACTGTAACCATTCTCACTGATGTAGGCTTCTTCTTTCCCTGTAAGGTTATCTTTTCTCCATCATCATCTAAGAACTCAATAGCCTTATCATAGAAATTTACCTTAGTCCTATGAATGTACAACATACCCAATAGCGTATTGTATGATCCCAACATAAGCACATTTAGATGTGATGATGTAGACATACCGTTAAGTTCGAATGCACAAGACCTCATCCAATGATGAACTCTTTTCTTGGTGCTTGTATCCAACTGCACCAAAAAAGACTCTGCATGCACTTGTTTATTCAAGCAACACTTATCCACTAGGTCAGGACTGATATAACTATAGTTGGATCTAGGGTCAATCAAAATAGAAACAACTTGATCACAAAGCTTGCATATCGATAATAAATGCGTGATGATTAGCTTGCCTATTATCTAATGTTGCATAAATCCTAGGAATACTCTATCCAACATACCCAATTGTCTGTGCCTCTTGAGCACTGTAAATCTGTGGTCTGCCACCCTGATGTTGTGGACAATGTCTCTTGTGACGATTCTTGCCACAAGTCCAACACTATAAAGGATTCCTACCATCACCCTTGTTCTGCTCCTCGGACTGAAATCCATGTTCTCTGTCGACTACATTGAAATTCTTGTGTGACACTACATTCTCCTTGTCATCTATATCCTGAGGTTTTCCTCTCTTCTTATCCCACTTTCCTTTATTCTTCTCATTACCCTTCCAATCCTGCTTAGACTCAATCTTGCGCTTCGATTTCTCATAATAGTTCTTCAACTTTCTGATGGCTTCCTCTGGAAATCTAGGCTCATTAAACTCAATCCTGTCTTTGAATGATACCTGCAACACACTGATGAATATATTAATCTTTGCTTTCTCCTCCGTAATACAAGGCACATATCTCAATAACTCTAAGAATCTACTGGTATACTCGTCATCAATCATAGATCCCATCTTCAACCCATAGAAATCCTTTTCCCTGTCATAATAGTATCTTTCAGATAGATACTTCTTCTTGAAAAGTCTCTCAAATCCACTCCAAGTTAGCTCCTCTTTTCACATGTCTCTAACATTCTTCACATCTTCCCACCAAATACCTTCTTTTCCTTTAAAACTAAAAGTAGTTATCCAAACTTTCATATTTTTTGAATAATCATGCAATGTGAAAAACTTATTCATCCCAATCAACTAAGCTTCTGCATCTTGTGACTTCTTCATTTCTCATCAAATGTAGGAGTCTTTTCTTTCTTGAACTCCTCTGGCAAGTACTTCTTCTCACTCCTCCTATGCAGATGGTGGTGGTGATGACGATGATGTCTCTCTAAACCAAAAATAGAACAACACCCACAGACATTACCTCTCTTGTCAAGTGTATACAATAACCTACCATCTCTGATTGTGTCATCCCTGTCAAACCCATACTCTGATTGAGGCGTGTTTCTGTATGCACCATTGGTCCTTTCCTCCTTTCCATGAATGATCGCAAGTAGTCCTTGTCTCTGAAATTCTGATAAACTATTAAGGATGACTGCATTAACTTCTGCTTGCTTTGCTTGTGTCGTGGAAAGTCTTTCCTATGTCTGAATGATCCTATCATCATCCACCTTACAACTCCTAATATCTGCTTTCAAACTTCTCAATGTATCTACTATGTCTGTGGAGTACTCATCACCATATTTTTCATCTAACCTGCAGGGAGAATCACATGAATTGTAGTTCACCATTATGCTAGTCACCTTGCTCTTGTTCTTCCTGTAAACATACCTTGTCAGATAAACCAAATATAAACATGATCCACATACCTCAGTGAAATTTAGAGGAGGCTATCTTGTCTGCATAATCAATCTGGATTAGCGGAACATATGTATATATAATGAAATCAACATATCAATCGTCTCAACATCAACATCATCAACCTCTACATGACGACACTACTACAACAATGATTATCACAATGCATGCATAACAATACATAGACAACTAACACACATGCATGAAAAACACATCCCATCCATCCAGTCCAAGCATTTGAACCTAGGAGATATGATACCAATATGTGACACCTCCTCCCACATTTACCCAATTTCACCAGCCTGCCAGGGTAAACATGAGACGAAGAGTTAATATGACATGACCCAAACTCCTAGCTCCAGTTAAGAAAGTGGGGCTTACAAGTGACTGCCAACTAACAACTCACAACATTCCTCAGGGCTACATGACACTCAAGGGCCAAAGGACCACCCTAGGTGAGCAAACCCTAAGATGGGGATGCTTTTCTCATAACTTAACCCCCAACTGCATGCATGACAAGGTCTAGGTGCATTTTAAGGCCTCCAACCACATGCACAACACTTCCTGAGTGCAATTGTGACCCAAATTGTCCAGTTCAGAGGGTGCGATCCCAAGATATGAGCCACAATTCCAGGTCAGCTTCCAGACCACTACTTAGAATTGCTTGAGACTTCTCAAAATCATAAATGACTTGAAAACAAGGCTAAATATTCAAACTTGAAGGAAAAACTTGACCTAGACTGTCTATAACGTAACAAACATTTCGTCAAACACATGAAAAACATGTAAGCTATAGGTCATGAATTCATATCTGATTATAAAAGTTTGAGATTCATATGAGAATCACTGAGAAGGCTTTATAACCTATCCACAAAGCTGCAACAACACTTATTATTCTATACATTCATCAACCAATTAATAGCTAAAATATTTATGACAAGATCCATAGAAGATACACATAATATAAAGAACATATAGCCAGAAAATAACCAACATATAAACCATGACAACCTAGCCATAATATCACCAACACAATTGCTAAAAATATACATGAATCACAACAGAATAATAACTCTTATTAACATATGAAAATACCAACCAATTTAGGGACCTCCACGTACCACTCAACCATAGGTTGGGTTGAACCAAATCTCTCTTTCAGCCAATCACCCCCATGCCACATTCAAATCATAAATGTGTGATCTCATGGAATAAACCAAACAAAACAAAACTAGGGTTTCCAAAGGCCAAACCATGTCAACCCACAACTAGTGATTCCACCTCACGGTGAGACATCACTAACACATACTAGATCGGTCTCTACCCAATTTGTCTAGGGCTCCAAGAACTAGTAACTCAACGGACAACCTTCCAAGGCTCCATAGAGTTTGTCCAACACGACTCCAGGGACTACTATCTCAACCCACCGAGGGCTCCAGAGTGTTTAAAATTAGCGAGAAAAGTGATTCCTTGATTTGTGCCTTAATTCAAGCGGTCAAAGTTGAGTTCCTAAAATTTAGGAGGTTCTTGAAAATTTAGGAATTATTCATGAAGCAGTTAACTGATGTGTCAAAGTGGAAGGCCAAGTTATTAGTCTTCTAATGCGAGATAACTGAGGAAAATAACTTGTGGTTGAGTCTCAAGAGATAGGACGATTTGCATGAGTAGTTAACTCACGCTAACTCATCAATCACAAATTCTCTTTCCTTAATTAGAAACTCACTAAGTTTAGCGATTCGAATTTGTTTTAAAAGAAGGAATGACAACACAATTTATTCATTATCTTGTGAGCATGAGTTGGTGAGTGGTTGGTGAAACAATATAATAGAGCTCATGGGTTTGTAAGAAAGTTGCACAGGTTTGTGTGTGTGAGCCTTTGAGAGAAAGAGTGTGCAAGAGAAGCTTGTGAACATATTAGTAGAGGGTAGCAAAGATCAACAGTGTTGAAAATGTTTCAAGCTTAAAACAAACATGAAATGCAAGTGCGTTTTTCAGATTGAAACAATTGTATTTTATAAGAGATCAACTGCTCAATTTTTTTTCTTAATAAAATTCTCATCAAGTAGAGGGTTTCCCCAATTGGGTTCCTTGGAAAAATATATTGTGTTTTTGAAATGTGTGGCTGTGTTTATTTTTTTGTTCCTATTCCACTGCATCTAGTAGAGAAATTTCATGCCTTTATGAAAATAAATTAGATTTCAAATTGTTTATATAAGTAGTTGCAAATTTTTGTGGATTTTCTACATGGTATCAGAGCCTTGGTTACATAAAGCCGAGGGAGAGTGGTTTAGTAGAAGTCTGTGAGAGAGAAATAATTATTTTTTTGTTAGGATTAAAGATATAATGCATCCCGCAAGAGATATGTAATGCGTTGTAATGCAAGAGAGCTTAGTGGTGAGCCTCGTTACTTGTAGTAAACTTAAGTGTTGTCACATACACACGGATTGTCTATGTCTTGGGGGTGTTAGAGCATTAACATGACCCTAGCTTGTACAACGAGCGTTAGCACACGACCACAATACTCTTCCAACTGCATTAGAAAAATCAAAGTATTTTTAAAGAGGAGATCAGTTAGTGCATGAATCATGTTGGTCTATGGTTTGAGGTTAAATCATGGAACAAATTTAAGATCATCACTAGTGCCCTAGGAGCAACATTATGGAGTAGCCAAAATCTTGACAAGTGTGCAGTCCTTGAAGTCCTCATCTACAGGGACCATTGAAGGACTAATGAGTTGTTAGGAAGAAAAGTTGTAGAGCCCTAGTTCAGTGGGTTGCAGATGGCCAAACCACTGATAAGAGGGTAGATCCAGAAGACCCAATGAGTAGACTTCTCAGTGGAGCTAGAGACATGTAGTGGGAAAATCAGTGAGGCAAATTTCAGTGACACGAAAGGAGTTGTGATCATTGATAGTGGTAGATTATGGACTCATAAAACATGGTCGGAAAGAAAAGGACTTCAAAGCACGTTTCGTAGAAGAAAGCAAGGAAGTCTTCTAGTTCAGAGGGAGCAGTTGTAGCAGCAGAGAACTTGGTAATGTTGGAGACAGATCTAGTTGGATGGGGTTCTTCCAGGACCACCTTCCTCGCTAAGAGGGAGTGTTGAAAATTAGCGAGAAAAGTGGTTCCTTGATTTGTGCCTTAATTCAAGGAGTCAAAGCCAAGTTCCTTTTTTTGCATGGTCGAGTTCCTAAAATTTAGGAGGTTACCTAAAATTTAGGAAGTGTTCATGAAGCAGTTAACTACTGTGTCAAAGTGGAAGGCTGATTTATTAGTATTCTAGTGCGAGTTAATTGAGGAAAATAACTTTTGGTTGAGTCTCAAGAGATAGGATGAGTTACATGAGTTGTTAACTCATGCTAACTCATCAATCGCAAAAGAACTTTCCTTAATTAGAAACTCACTAATTTTAGCCATTCAAATTTCCTTTAAAAGAAGGAAAGAAGGCACAATTTATTCATTATCTTGTGAGCACGAGTTAGTGAGAAAATATAATAAGGCTCACGGGTTTGTAAGCAGGTTGCACAAGTTTGTGTGCATGAGCTTGTGAGAGAAAGAGTGTGCAAGAGAAGCTTGTGCACAAATTGGTAGAGGGAAGAAAAGATCAAAAGTCTTGCAAAGGTTTCAAGCTTATAATAAGCAGGAAGACAAGTGTGTCTTTTAGATTGAAAAAAAATGTATTTTGTAAGAGATTAATTACTCAGTTTTTTTTTATCAATAAAATTCTGATCAAGCAGAGGGTTTTCCCAGTTGAGTTCCCTAGAAAACAATTTGTGTTTTTAAATTGTGTGACTGTGATTTTTTTCCTGTTTATATTTCACTGCATCTAGTAGAGAAATTTTGTGCCTTTATGAAAAGAAATTAGATTTCCAATTGTTCATATAAGTAGTTGCAGAATTTCGTGGATATTTTACACAGAGTGTTTGTCCCAACCTAAGCTCTAGGACAAGTAACTCAACCCAAGTTGTTCCAGGGTTTCCAGAGTGTTTGTTCCAACCCACAATCGTAAGGAATTATGGGAACCAATGAGAAAATAATCAAATTAAAAAACCCACAACACCATGTCTATCCTAGAAATAACAAGGCAATGGTAAAACACTATCAATCCAAGCATTCCTCAATGCCAATGAAAACGCATAACCAAAAAACCATATGCATATACCATGCAACCATAAATTAACAAGGAAATCACACATGCAACCTATTACTTACAAAGAAATCCATTTGTATCTGTTGATCCACATGTTCCCTTGCACTTTCCTTCTTTCTTTTGCCTTCTTTCTCCAATCCAAGTGAAAACTAGAGTGCTCCAAGAAAAGCGTGAAAGATTAAGAGAGAATGAGATAACAAAAGAGAGATCCACCAAAAAGCTCTCAAAATGCTAGCAATTGATCCTCAGAAGCATTTTTTTTAATCTTTGAGGCCTCTATTTTCTTCATTTTCCCTTCAATTTCCTCCTCGTGCAAATCCGTGACCTTTCATCTCCCTTTTCTCCTATTTTCCTTTATTTTCATAAATAAATGCCAATTAATGCCACTTTTCCTTTGCCAATTTCCATAGCCATTAATTAATCACCAGTGATAGTTGTCACTATGTTTTACCCAACATTTAGCTTGGAATACATGTCCCATGACCTTAGTCTTATTTTTATTTACATATGAAATCAACGAGGGGATGTTACACATATCAAATTAGGGCTAGGGAAAAATTAATTTTCACCGTTATCTTTGCCAATGTGGAAGATCACATGAGTGTTTTTGAAGATGACCCATACTTCTTCAACTTTGTAGGATTATATCTTAGGTTTTGGATGAAGATATTTGTTTCAAACAAAGAGGATTTTACAACAACCCTGATTTGGATCCACATATACTCTTTATCTAGATAATTTTGGGATGAAGAAATATAAGTAAAATTTGAAATGTTGTGGGCCAATTTTTCAAAGTTTCAGAATCCACTAAATAAGAAAGATACATATCTTATGCTTGCATATCCATATATATGAATATCTCAGAGTCCCTTCCTGAATCGATTGATATCTTCTATTAAGATGAACTCTAGAAGCAAAACTTTAACTATGAACACATTCCATTCTACTACCATAGATGTCATGAATGAAAACATCTCTACTGAATTTGTCACATGTTGATTCCTGAGACCATTCTAGATAAAGGGCAAGTTGTAGACTAGGATGGTGTCTCTAGGATGATTAATCACCACCATGGACCAATCCTCTACTATTGCATACACACTAGAAAAATTCCTATTACCATCAATGACTTTGAATTGCTTGCAAATCTCAAAACCCAACCCCTCCTTTGAACTCCTCCCCTCTAGAGATATACATGCCTGATATAAACAACCCCAAATAATCCTTTAAGGTTCATCCTATTACCTCCTCACAACATTGAAATCAGGATCCTTGGGAACCATCAAATAAATATTATAAGTTGTTACACAATAATGAGAGAACTGAAGAAATGAATTTGGACGCTCTCAACCTCCCAAGCATTGCTAAGGCATGGAAATATAAATATCAAAACTCGCTCCTCTAGCATCAAATCAAAATACTAAGTAGATTCATTCCCAAATAAAGGCAACAAGCCCAAAAGACATCAATAGGAAAAACCTGTGCCAATCCTTTAGGGTTTCATGTTCAACCTATGAAGGAGACTACCAAGCAACATAAGGATGAGAAGAAAAAAGGTTGTAAGAGAAAACAACAAATTCTAGAAGAAATGACTGTCATTCTTTTCAACTCAAGTAGAATAAAGTTGATCTCGGAGGTTTATCCCTCAACCAACTTATCTCCTCGATGAACATGATCTCTTAGAATATTAGAGGCCTCAATTTCAAGGTTACACAAAGGATTCTAAAAAACAAGTGGCTCGTCGAACATCTGACCTTCTTGATCATTCAAGAAACTAAAACTTATTATGATGTTGTATGCAAGTTAATAGATAAATGATTTAACCAATGATTCCAATTAGTAGCTCTTGATTCCCAAGGTAAATGGAGAGGTCTCATTATCATCTGGAATCCTCAAGAGGTATCCATCCTTAACATAATTGTCTTCTTTCATATTTCTCACTATATAATTTCAGCTCATAAGATCGCCAGAAACTTGTTTTCTTTTAGACTTCTACCACCCTTCACTGCCCAGAGACAAGCCACATTTTCTTAACTCCATTAAGTAACTTAGTCTTCTCATCTCCTTGGAATCTTGGATCCTAGGAGGGATTTCAATTTGATAAAATATTTCGAAGAAAAAAAGGAGGTGTTAGAAAGCTAAAATCAGAATCCAACCTCTTCCAACATGTCACAACTTCTTCTCCTTTGGTTGACCTCAACACCATAAACGACACATGCTTGGAACAACCACAAACATGGCTCCCAACAAATGCATTAAAAGTTGGATAGATATATCATCTATGAAAAATATCATGTTGAGGGACATTTTCATGGAGGTTTCCATCCTCCCTAGCCATGGCTTGGATCACTGGTCAATCATATTAGACATTGAAATCAAGTCCCACCCTAGAAATATTCCTTTTATCTTACATCGTTTTTGGCTCCAACATCCAAACTTTCAATCCATCATCAGGAATTGGTAGGATGAACTAGATAACTTGGAAGGATCGACTATGTTCCACGTACAAAGCAAGATGAAGACATTAAATGTCAGCTAAAAACTTGGAATAAGGAAAAATTGGGAACATCACTCAAGACATATAGAACTTGGAAGCCCAAATGGAGCACATCTAACAAGAAGCCATTCACAAAGGAAGATCAGAGGAACTCATAAAGAAGGAAGTGTGTAATCTCACTTTTCCTGAAGAAAGAAGGAAACATGAAGAAATGCTGTGGAAAAAATCTAGAATTAGATGGTTGAAGGAAGGAGAGTGAAACAATGCTTTCTTCCACAATTTGATGCTTCAACATTGATAACACAATCATAATTCTTCCTTAAAAAACTAGGTAGGTTTCAAGGTTTAGGATCATGAAGACATGGCTAATGCATTGGTTCAATATTATAAAGAGCTACTATCCAACCCCAAGTCAGACCACTCAGAGGCTATACAAAAAATAATTCAACACAATCTATCTTTGATTACTAAAGAGTAGAAAAAGGATTTATTAAGAGAGATCTCTATCAAAGAAGTGGAATAGGTAGTAAAATCTATGCCTTGGTACAAGGCCCCTAGACTGGACAACTTCACTACTGACCCTTTTAAGGCTTGTTGGTCAACAACCTGACATGATATCTAGCAAGTAGTCGAGGAATCAAGGAGATCAAAAACCATCTTGAAAGCTCTTGATGCTACCTTCTTCACTTTAGTTCCCAAAAAGGAAAAAGTGGCCTACATCCCATTTCTTTGTGTAATGTAATCTACAAAGTGATGATAAAAAATTAGCCAATTTCTCCTAACTAATCATGCCTCATCTCATTTCAATGGAACAAACTGGTTATATGGAAGCGTGTCAAATTATAAATGGTATATTGATTGCACATGAAACTATTCACTCTTTAAAATCCTTGAAGAAACCTAACATGCTTCTAAAACTTTATCTCTCTAAAGTGTTTGATAAACTTAATTGGAGCTATCTCTTAAACATTCTCCATGCCTTTGGATTTGACCTTGACCATATCTGTTGGATCAAAAACCTTATGTCTTTAGCCTTGTTCTTCATTTTGGTAAATGGATCACCTACTGCACCCTTTTCAACCTCTTGTAGTATCCAACAAGGAGATTCGATATCACCTTTTCTCTTTATTATAACAATGAAGGTCTTGACCAAGCATTAAAAGATGAAATTAAGGAGAAAAAAATAAAAGGATCGTGTCTATATGGTGATGATATCCCTCTATTACACCAAAATTTGTGGACAGTACCTTGGATATGGGTGTTCCAACTACTTAAGAAGCCAAAGGATATTCTCAAATTCTGGAGGACTTCTCTCTTGCCTCAGGTATGGAAATACTTAAAGATAAATTCTATATTTTTTTTCTTTAATATGCCTTTGGCTATGAAGAAACATATTGCAAAGATGCTTGGTTTCCAAAGCAACAAATTGTTAAAAAATACTTGGGTGCACCACTTATGGATAGTTTCCTCAACCTAAGTTTATGGGAGGATCTCATTAGAAAATTCAACAAGTTAGCCAACTGGACCTGTTGATCACTAAACTTGGCAGGAAGACTAGTCCTCCTTAATTTAGTTCTATCGGATTTTCCCATATAGTTATTGTATGCTCTGATGGCTCCCTCTTACATCCTTAACTCAATTAAGAGCCTATAGTGGTATTTCCTGAGGGGAGGAGAAAAATAGGAAAAAAAACTAGCACTTTTAGCTTGGAATAAGATATGTAGACCCAAACTAAAGGTATTTCTGGGGCTAAGAAATCCTTCAACTTTAGTTATAGTTATGAGAGCCAAGATCTAGTGGCATTGGCTCGAAGGAGGTCAAGACCTTTGGAATTGTATCTAGATGAGAAAATGATAAGGACATTCCTATAAGATAACTAATAATAATCCCCTTCTCCTAAGAAGGCTCCATTTAGAATTTAGCAAAAAAAGGAATGCATTTGATACAACACTACTTCTAGAGAATCCATGATGGAAAGACAACCATGGTTTGGGAGGTCTCATAGCAATAGCTCACAAAATTCCAAGACTACAACAACTTAAAGAATCTATGCCTCCACACAACTTCCCAGGGCCTTCACAAAGTCAAATACTATTGAGATGCCTCTAACTCAGATCAAACACGGAGACAATGGTTATTTCCAAGGGAATGGAACCCTATGCTGATCTAAAAATGGGGAACTTAGGCTTCTTTTCTAACTTACAAGAACCTCTCCCACTTCCAAAGCTTATTTATTCCCAAGTCTTTATGATTAACCAATGCGGAATTAAATATATGCTTGAAAATAAGGTGTATGGTTATGGTTATTTGAACTGTCTATGTGCTTTAAAATATGTTGTTTGTGCTAATATGTAAATACATGTAACAGTGCAACAAATAATAAACACATAAGACAATAATTTAATATGGAGTTCACCCAAAACTCTTGGGCTACATCTCCTTGAGCTCTAGTCAACTCAACTAGGCTCTCTGGGATTATGGTCTAAGTTCTTTGTACAAGCTCTTGGCTCAACTCCACTGTTTTACACAGAAACAATGGGTTTAGACACCATTTTATCCCTGGATCTGAAGCCCTCGGCTTTCTGGCTCTAGCTCTGGCTCTGGCTCTAGCTCTCGGCTCTGGCTCTGGCTTTGACTCTAGCTTTGGCTCTTGGCTCTGGCTCGTGGCTCTAGCTCTTGGCTCTAGCTCTAGCTCTAGCTTTGGCTTGGGCTCTTTAGCCTTGGCTTCTTTGGATCTCGCTTTGGCTTTCTACAACCTTCAGCTCTTTGGCTTTTCACTTGATCTCCAAGTGACCCCAAATGCTCCCTCGGCTGCTCTGCACAGTAGCTTTTCACTCTCTCTACCCTTGGCTCTGCAACTCCCTTTCAACTACCTCCATTCTCAATGAAGCTCTCTGCCTCCTTTGAGGTATTTTCCTGGCTTTTCGGCTACCTCAGCCATTTCTCTATGTATCATCATTTCTCTGTGCCTCTTTGGCTTCCCTGCTCCTTATGTATTTGACTACCCATCTGGCTCTACGGCTCTATGGCTTCTAAATGCCTCATTACCTATAAAAACGTCTGTTGCAGTGTGGCATGATGATCAGGAGCAGTTACAGAAGGAATCGTGGCTGTTTCATAGGTAAAAACCCAAAAACTGGAGAAAGTTTCATTACACAGAGATCTGGAAAATACACTGTCGGAAGTGAAATCTGAATAATAAATTCCATTCAATTGCCCCTAAAATATCTATCGGGGCCGCCATTAGGTGTAATATCACATTGCATAAGTGTTTTGGGTAAAATCCCAAATACACAGGAAAACAATGAAAAACTTGACAAATCCTTTTTATCGGATTTGAAAATGTATCTCATCCACCCTATAATCATTTCGGGTCCACCTTTTGCCGCTAGCGCAATCCCCACCATCGATCTATGGGATCTCCGATCAATGGTCAATATCCAATCTCAAGCGGCTTAGGATTATGGGGGTTACCCACCGGAAAAGTCAGTTTTCCTCTCTCCTCCGCCAACCACATGTTAACCTGTGTGTGGAAGCAGGCAAAGCTAGCCCAAAACCGCTTTTCGCCTAAGGCCCGCCCCAAATTCTGCCTTTACAAAACTCAAATAACATTAATCGTGCCTTTATTTCCCCTTTGGGTCCGGCTGTATCGCTTTGGGGACTTTTTCCTTTGTATTTCTATTTTTCACCGAAAAACGTTAATACACAGAAAATCCCTTTTTTTGGATTTCAAATTTTATAAACTGCGCTTATGAAATCCGTCAGGTCCGGCAATCGCCGATCGCCGATTTAATCCTGACCGTCCATTCCTCTCGTGATCCAACAGTTGAGATTGCCCATCACGATCGTTATTGCAAATTGCGTCACATACGGCTCAAGGGTTCTATACATCGCTGATGCTGATTCGCCGATCCAATCATCGACGATCGACATATCACATGATCGCAATCACCAGGTCCAGCGTCTCGATATCGCATATATGTCTGCCTCCTATCCGATACATCGGATTAGTGGATCAGAGTTTCTTCCTATTGTGGCCACCAACAACCCCCCTCCTTATTAAGTGTTATTGCTAATACTAAATAAGGGGGGACCCTTAGTTATAAAATCCAAGGGAATCAAAGTAGTGCTTACATTTCCTTTTCGAAAATAAAGTTACCATCATAAGCTTAGGAAGCCCCTTTGGAAACTTTTAAAATCTAAGTTTATCATAAGGTAAAAATTCTTTAAAGAAATCATATCGCGGGATGCCACCTCACGAGCACAATTCCAACATTCTCGTGATAGCAATAATGAACAAATATCGCATCGCACTTAGCATAACTTACACGAAACACTTCAAAATCTGCTGATATGCGATGGCTCCCATCGCAAGATCGCATCTTGCAAAGAACAAGTTAACAAAATTGTCATACATAACATTCCTGTGATCTGCGACATTGCGATATCACGATTTCACGATAAGTGACGTTGCGATATCATATTAGGTCTATATTGCGATTTTGCGATGTTGCGATTTTGCGATGTTGCAATAGCAAATCACAAAATCGCTTCATCACAGATATTTCGGGCACATAATTCAAGAAAAGTAGTTTCCATAAGCTGACTCATGTTTATGCGCTTTAAATGCTAATAAAGGAGTTGGCTGTCAGTTTTTAATATAATATGGGTGCGTGCTCTTCAAAGAACATTTCACATAAGGTGGTATATTTGGTATGTCTGTGGCATTTAAAAGATTCCCATCACCCTTCCTAGTCATTCATTTTCACCTCACTTGTGAATTGCAGGCACAGAGAATAGAGGACAATATAAAGCAATATGCACGCTAAAATGGGAAAGAAAAGCAAAGCCCCGAGCTCCGAAGAAGAGAAAATGGCGCCTTTGTATACAGACACGGCTTGTAACAGAGATGCAGGAATAGCTACGTGGGAAGGCATGTATGATATGCTCGAAGAGG
>APFE030230902.1:0-21577 GCA_000404065.3 Pinus taeda
TATCATCTCTTGGTGGCTCTCATTATTATGTTACTTTTATTGATGATGCAACCAGAAAAACCTGGATTTATTGTATTTGAAATAAATTTGATGTATTTGATACTTTCAAGAAATGGAAAGCTTTGGTTGAAATTGAGAGAGGAGAAAGGTTGAAGTGTCTCAGACCAAATAATGGAGGTGAATATTGCAGCAATGAGTTTGATAGGTACTGTTCAGAGAATGGAATTCAGAGAGAGAAGATAGTTCCAGGAACACCATAAGAAAATGGTGTGTCAGAAAGGATGAACAAGACAATCATGGAGCAAGCAAGGTGCATGAAATTGCATGCAGGATTGACTTTACAATTTTGGGCAGATGTTGTAGACACTGTTGTTTATCTAATAAACAGAGGGCCTTCAAGTTCCTTGGATGGTGGTATCCCAGAGGAGGCATGGACAAGTAAAAAGGTAAAATACTCATTTTTAAATACTTTTGATTGCGAAGCCTTTGTCCACATTAATAAAGAAAATAGAATAAAGCTTGAGACAAAATCAAAGAAATGTACCTTTATTGGATATGGTGTTAGTGATTTTGGTTATTGCTTATATGCTTATGAAAATCACAAAATCATTAGGAGTAAAGATGTAATATTCAATGAAAAGGTCTTGTATAAGAATCAGTTGCAGGAAAAGAAACAAGAAAAAGAAAACAGAGAATACACAGTGCTTGACTATATCACAGGAAAAGTGATGGTGCCTGAAAATCATAATGATCAATAGCTAGAACAACAACCACAAAAACAACAACAAACACTTAAAACACCTGAAAGTGGTGTTAGAAGATCTACTAGGATAAGTAGACCCCCTAAATGATACTCTCCTTCATTATATTATGTATTTTTGACTGATTCTAGTGAACTAGAATGTTATGAAGAAGCAGTGCAGGTAGAAACCCAGAAGAAGTGGGAGCAAGCTATGAAAGAAGAGATGGACTCTTTAGCACATAACCAGACTTGGGACTTAGTCAGGTTTCTTGTAGGTAAAACAAGATTGCAGAATAAATGGGTTCACAGGTTGAAGGAAGAAGATGGAGGACAATAAAGGTACAAAGGTATACTTGTGGTGAAGGGGTTTGCACAGAAGAAAGGTATTGATTTTGATGAAATATTTTCTCCTGTTGTTAAAATGACTTCAATAAGAACTATTCTAAGTCTAGTAGCAGCTGAAGATTTGCATCTTGATTAGTTAGATGTAAAGACAACCTTTCTCCATGGGGATTTAGTGGAAGAGATATATATGTAGCAGCCACAAGGATATGAGGTAAAAGGGAAGGAGAAACTAGTGTGCAGGTTGAAGAAGAGCTTGTATGGCTTAAAACAGGCTCCAAGGTAGTGGTATCTAAAATTTGACAGGATTATGTCTGAACAAGGTTATACTAGGCGGCACTCTGATCATTGTGTTTACCTCAAAAGGCAAAATGATGGCAGCTTCATATTGTTATTGTATGTAGATGACATGCTTGTCATAGGTTTTGAAATGCAGGAAATAAATGTGCTCAAAAGGAAATTGGCAAACTCATTTGCAATGAAGGATTTGGGTGTTGCAAAACAAATCCTTGGTATGAGAATAACTAGAGATAAGAAGAATCCCAAATTAACATTGTCTCAAAGTGAGTACATAGAAAAGGTGTTGAAAAGGTTTAATATGCAGAATGCAAAACCAGTTAGTAGACCTTTGGCTAACCATTTCAAATTAAGTAAGGAGGTGTGTCCCAAGACTCACGAAGAAATGGCTCATATGTCTAAAGTTCCATATGCATCAGCAGTTGGAAGCTTAATGTATGAAATGGTCTGCACAAGGCCTAATATTGCACATGCAGTGGGAGTTGTAAGCAGGTACATGAATAATCCAGGAAAAGAACATTGGATGGCAGTGAAGTGGCTTCTCAGGTATTTGAGAGGTACCACAAATGAAGCATTATTTTTTGGTGGTTCAAACATTGCTATATAGGGATATGTTGATGCAGATATGGCAGGTGACAGAGATAACAAGAGGAGCACTATAGGATATGTATTTAATGTAGGTGGAACAACTGTTAGTTGGATTTCAAAAATCCAAAGTGTTGTTGCACTTTCAACAATAAAATGAGAGTATGTTGCTGCTACAGAGGCTAGTAAAGAAATGATTTTGTTACAAAGGTTTCTGGATGAACTAGGTAAGAAGCAGGAGTTGAGCAGGTTATACAGTGACAGCCAGAGTGCTATGCATCTTGCAAAGAACTCTACAATTCATTCCAAGACTAAAAATATACAACTCAAGTACCATTTCATACGGTCAACATTGGAAGATGGACAAGATACACACTAGCTAGAATCCTGCAGATATGCTAACAAAAGTTGTAACTAGGGAGAAACTGAGAATCTGCTTAGTTTAAATTGGTCTTCAGGTATGATGAAGAAGATGAGAAACAGCCAGCTCCAAAGAGGAATCATTGTCTAGGAAATGAAGCAGTGGTGGAGTTGCTATAATCAGTCTCCAAGTGGGAGATTTTTTTCGCTGATTCTCCAAGTGCCAAAAAAATGCAATTGTTGGAATATTGCCTTCAATTACAGGAGTATCATTGTGGTTGCAAGTGACAGAGCGATGATTTTAATTTTTCAGAACATAGGAGTAGGAATGAGTCACCTTTCAAGTTGAACGAGTTCTATGCAAGAGTTTAAGAGAGAAATGTTAGTCTTCAAAAGAGGTCGAGCTTGTGTGATTGAGAAGCCAAATCTCTCCTTTCCTCGTGCGCTGAGAAACCATTAAAAAGGGGATATATAATCTATCATTTAGCTGAGTATGTCCCTTTAGCTAAATGGAGGAGATAAGGTGTCAAACACACACGTGTAGTTTATTTATATCATTATGTATCAAGTGTTGGAGTTGACTGAAGATTAACAATTCTAGGCAGAATATAAATCAGATTTATTCCCAGTGGAGCAAATCTGTAACCCTGGATAGTGGAAACATTAAGTGTCCCAACAACAATAACTCTCCTGGTGCCCCTTTTTGAGTACTACTGAAAACCTCTACAATTTGGAAGCTCTCGAATTAAACAATTCCCTTTTAAAATTGTTGTCGCTTTCACTCAGCCACCTAAGGAATTTGAAGGAATTGAAGGCTGGTGTAAAACATTTTTTTTTTTTTTTTGCATCAAATTTTTCTTTGGGTTCTAATAGTAAATAAATGGGGTTTCAAACTTTTTTCTAGATTTATAAACCTATTTGAATAGGGCCTAGATCGAGAGTTTTAGAGGATGCTTCACTAATTCTCCAAGTGCCAAAAAGAAATGCAATTGCTGGAATATTTCCTTCAATTACAGGAGTATCATTGTGGTTGCAAGCGACAGAGGTGGAGGTTGGAAAATTGTTGAAGACAATCATACAATTGAACTTGATATATTTCTCTAATTTGAAGAAAATAGATGGTCTTTTTGACCTTTGCAAAACTCTAGACGCTAAACATTAGTGGGTGGAGAAAAGTTGAATCGAAGAGCTGCCCCAAGGCAATTGCTGCTCTTATTAACCGTGTAGAAAGAACAGACATTGTCAATTTCTCCCAAAAAGCTCTAGAGAGAACAGGTGTCGGCAAAGAACCATGAAAAAGGCTTCAAAAAGAACAAACACCATCAACCAAAAAATAACTAATGAGGCTTGTAAGTATGGAAAATGGCCTACAAAAATATCCTAAACTTGTGTGAACTTCATCGCTATCACACTTCAAACACAAAAGATGACGACAACAATATCTTTCATAATCTAACTTCCTCCCCTAAAACAGAACTAGGAAAGAAGAAAGAATCAACATTCTTCGTTTTGAGCAAATTTCCCCCTAAATCACAACCAAGGGAAAATTGCCAATCAACAAGCATTGGTTCAAATGACACCACGAACATTCATTTATCCATTGACAATTGATCGTCATGGTTGGTACTCGTCCACAATTCATTCTTTCATGTCTCTTCTTAATCAATCTAAATGTTGGAATACTAATTGACTAATATGATGGGGCCTCGATGATTTTCTTTAGTGAGGATGTAGATACGCCTTAGTATTTGCTTTTGTAGACTCAAATTTGGGTGCCACCACATTTTGATCTCGAAGCAACTCATAGTTGGATGTAGGTGATGAGGTAGTAGCACTATTGTATCCAAAATATAATCTTGATGTTTTCACTACAAGGTTAATAAGAGCTTTTGATTTTTGCACTACATGGTTAATTGGACCAAAAATTGCGTGTCCATTCTTCCCAATCCTTTGTGAACAATTGTCATCTTTTTGTTTTTCAGTGTGATGGTGACGAAGTTGAGACAAGTTTAGGAGTTTTGTTGTAGGCCATTTTCGAGACTTAGAAGCCTCATTGGTTATTTGTTGGTTGATGGTGTTTCTTCTTTTTGGAGCCTTTTTCATGGTTATTTACCAACACATATTCTCTCTAGAGCTTTTAAGGAGAAGTTGAGAGTGTTTTCCACACTTGTGCCTCTGCAACTATCCAACTTCAGATATTGACCGAAATCATTGAGGTTTCATGGCTCTCATCTTTAGAGTTTCGTTACTTCAACATTCCATACTTCTTAGTGGATCATTCCATGCAATTTAGTGGATCATTATTGGATCTACAATTTCAGTACCATTATAATTTGAGCGCTCAACTCTTTCTCTCTTTCGGAGGGGAGTTTTTTCCTACGATTTTTTCTCTTTCTCCACTTATGAGAGTTCATTTCCCTATGAGCTAACTATCAAGATTTCATAGTTATCCTTAACCAACAGTAGGTTTCCTCCATTTCTCTATAATAGAGGTTTTCTATGTACATTAACATGATTTTATGATAATTCAATACACTTTCACATATCTACTTTGTATACATCTTAAACATGGACATTGAATATCATTTTGATGATTTTTAAAGATTTTTAATGTTTATTAATATCACTAATAAATATTTTGAATATATTATTGTATGCAATTGTTTATTAGTAGCTTCAAATATATGTAATTGTTTAGAATGTTTATCAATATATCTTTCCTCTCATAAATATTTTGAATATATTGTTGTTTACAATCTTCTATTAGTATTTTTTTCATATATGTAAGTATCTATTACTAATTTGTTAGAATGGAGATCATCTTGTCAATAATTAATTTGCAATTTTTAGTAGGATTGGTTATACCCATCTATTTCATTTAATTTCAAATAATTTATTTTTTTGCAAATGTTTGCAACAATGTATTTCTTTCATGAATATTTTGATTTGTTTTTTAATCTATAGTTTGCAAAGTCAAGAAAAAATGTCTTTGAATTTTTTTCAAATGAATGGTTATGTTTAGAAATTTTATAGATTATTTGTTTCTCCAAACAATTACAATAGATTTGAAGGATTAGGAAGGAGAAGTTTTGAGAAAGGAAACCACAACTGTTTAGTGATGGCATTATTATAGATAATTAGTGTTGGGATTTATTTTATTGTGCCATTTTTTTAAATATATTCTTTTGTCAATTTTGTCTCAAATCAAGAAAAGATGTGTTTTAATTGCAGGCTTAAGCTATGCAGTACATACAATCCAAGTTCCCAAATAAATTTTGAAGAAATTGAATCCATTTTATATATTAAAAAATGTAACTTGAATAATGAAAAATCTCTCTCACACACACACTCACATATAACTAGTATAGATCAATCTTAATTACTAATTTATTAGGGTTAGTGAGGGATCAAATATGTCTATGTGAAGTAAGAGAATGATTTAGAGGGGAGGGTTACGAAGAGATAGGGTTACAAGCTTTTGCAAGAATTAAACTTGATGGAGGGGTGCAAAGTGGGGAGATCCACTCCCTTCTATAGTCAAGCTGTAGCCAGTCGAGGTAAGAAACCGATAGAAACTGTCGGAGGTCCTTTAGGAGAAGGGAAAAGGAACATTGAAGAGGAACATTATTTGACCAATACAAGAGAGGACAATATAACAAAAGAAAATGAGGAAGAAGACAAGAAACAAGAAACAAAAAACAAAATGCAAAAGGGGCCATGTAAACCTAAGGCTAAGGTCACACCCAAAGTAGTTTTAAATAATCATGCTCTACTAGCACACAGGGACCACATGCGGAGCTATGATATCATTTGTAAATTCATGGGATTATGGCCCACATAAAAGGCACTACAAGCATGAATTAAATACCACTGGAAACTGAAAGGAGGCATAGACCTCCATCTTGGGTCAAAGGGTTTCTTCACTGTGGTCTTTACAAATATTGAGGACATAGACAGGGTGTTTGAAGGAGGGCCCTACATATATGTAGCTGTAGGCCTCTACATGTGGCCTTGGATGATGAATTTTGTCCTTGAGCGAGAGACTTTCACTTCAGTCTTGGTCTGGGTAAGACTCTATTCCCTACCTCTAGATTACTGGAAAACTAAATCTTTATCTACCATAGGAAACAACTTAGGGTGTTTTGTCAAAGCATCTGAGGCCACCAGAAGGGGAAAATATACTTCCTTTGCATGAATATGTGACCCGATGAGGTCATCTTGGAAGTTTTTGATGAAGAATGGGTGCAAATAGTAGATTATGAACATATTCCTTTCAAATGTCGCAGGTGCCATGAGCATGGGCACCTATTTAGAGAATGCCCTCTCAGTAAAATAGAGAACAAAAGTAAAGCTACCACAGTGAAAGACACTAAAAACTTTCACAAAGTGGGATATAGAGGAAGAGGGGGCAAAAGGGGGCCAAAAAAACATCAAACAGAAGGGTAACAAGCCAGTCTGAACATGTTCCAAGTACTAGAAGAAGAGGAAGAGACAATAAAGGTAGATCAGGTAATGGAAGGCAAGCTAGGGGAGAAGGAGAAAGAAGAAAATAGTGGGCAAACACAAGATATTAATAAACATGAAGAGACTACGCTGAGCAATGGAGGACTGGGAATGGACCAAGAAATGACCCAGAGTGAGATAGAAATGGAGGATCATGAACTACAAGATATTCTTGATAGAGAACACCTAGATTTGGAAGGGTTCTTGAAATAGGGGATAATGGGAAGGGTAGACTCACTACCTCAAGAAGTGTTTAACAGAGTACAACAATTGTTCCTATGGAAAACGTAGGCTAAAGGGTTGGAAAGGCAAAGAAACAATGAAAGGTAGTGCAATGAAGGTGTGAAAACTATAAAAACCATACCAGGATTAGCTCCTAGAAATCTAGGAAGGAAAAGAGGCAAAAAAAAGCAGAATGAGTTATTGATGGAATATGGAAAGCTAATGATAGATTCAGGTAAGATGAAATATCTAACCAACTACTCGTTTACAAATCTTTCATAATGAAGTTCACATCTTGGAATATCAGAGGTATAGGAAGTAAAAGAAAACAAAGAATACTTAGCAATAGAATGAAACAAGAAGCTCCGGATATAATCTTTATCCAGGAAACTAAATGTTCCATTCAAAAAATAAAAGAAATACACAGTAAATGGCTCAATAAATATGAGTTTCTAGAAGTCAAAGCAAATAAAACAGTAGGAGGTATACTTAATATTTGGAACCCCCAAAAGATTGGCATAATAGATGCTGAGGCATCTATGAATTATTTATTAATGGTTATTTAGATTGTGGGAGATAGGGAGACTTATTTGATTACAAATGTTTATGTCCCCGAAATACCGGATGATAAACTCAGGCTTCTAGATTCTCTTGTGGAACAAAGAGATAGACATGCAGGAGTACCATGGATCATGGGTGGGGACTTCAACATGATCAAATCATTATTGGAGCAAAAAGGTGGAACCAGAACTTTAAGCAAAGACTCTATAGCATTTCAAACTTTTATAGACAATATGAAGATAGTTGACACTGATATGAGTAATGGCCTCTTTACATGGAACAATATGAGAGGAGGAGAGTCTCAAGTAGCCTCAAAGTTAGAAAGATTCATAATCTCAAAGGACCTTATGCTCATAGATAAGGAAATGACAGTGAGAATTCTCCCCTTTGGAGGATCGGACCATTGGCCTATACAACTTGAGGTTCAGGGCATTGGCACACCCAAGAAAAGACCTTTTAGGTTTGAGAATATCTGTCTCTCCCACCCAGATTTTATCAGCAACATTGCAAAATGGTGGATAGAAGATCTGCTTATTCAGGGCACGAGAATGTTTCTGCTACACAAAAGACTAAAACACATCAAGCTCAGACTCAAATATTGGAACAAGAATGAATTTGGTAATATTTTTGAAGTGAAAAAAGCTGTTGAAGGTAAAATGCAGGAACTCAATCAAGCCCTTATCACGGATGGCTTTGATAGAGTCAGAAATGATCAAGTCACCAAGCATCATCAAGACTAGGAGAACTTATGTAAACAAGAGGAGATATTTTGGAGACAAAAATCAAGAGTTCAATGGCTAAAAGAAGTGGAGTGAAACACTAGGTTTTTCCACAGATCCACCATGGCGAACAGATATCATAATAAGATCTTGTCGATTAGGGACGACGGAGGTCAACTACTCAATACCCATGAAGATATAGAAGCTGTGTTGGTTTATCACTTTCGAAGTATCGTAGAGGAGACCATTTTAGACAGAGCTCATTTTATCAGGGACTTAACAAGGTACATACCTAAGCTAGTAACAAGAGAGGATAATTTCAATCTCAATAGGTGAGTGACTGAAGAGGAGGTTAGTGAGGTCATTAAAGAAATGTAGAATGGTAAAGCGCCAAGCCTTGATGGTTTCAATGTTGATTTCTTTAAAGCTTGCTAGAACATTGTCAAGCAAGATATTCAGAATGTCGCAGAGGATTCCAGGATGAATAGAACCATTTTGAAGGTGCTCAATACATCCTTCATCTCTTTGATCCCTAAACAGGACATTGCTCAGACTCCAGAAAAATTTAGACCCATAGCTTTGTGCATTGTGGTGTACAAGATAATATCGAAATTTATTCCCAATAGACTCAAACCCCTTCTTCCTACCCTAGTTTCTGTGGAGCAATAAGGATATGTGGAGGGTAGACAAATTCTCAATAACATCATTCAAGAACATGAGGTGGTTCATTCATTGTTAAGCAATCGGAAGGTGGGAATGATTATGCAATTGGACCTAGCCAAAGCTTATGATAAAATGAATTGGACGTATATTAGGAAGGTCCTTCTAGCCTATAGATTTGACCATAACTGGGTAAGATGGGTTATGGCCTTGGTAACTTCTTCTAGCTTTTCAATTCTGGTTAATGCTTCTCCCTCTAAGAATTTTACTCCTTCAAGAGGCCTCATGCAGGGAGATCCGCTCTCCCCCTTTCTCTTTATCCTCATGATGGAAGGACTTAGTCATTCTATCATGCATGCTAAAGAAGTGGGTAACATCAAGGGTCTCCAACTCTCTAAGACTAGCCAGGCTTTGACCCATGAACAATTTGTTGATGACACCATGTTGCAGGGCATCCCAACAGTCAAAGAAGCACTAGCTTATAAAAAAATCCTGAGTGACTTTGTCATGGCTACAGATATGGAGGTAAATCTCTCCAAATCTAATATTTTCTTCTTTAACATTAATATTGCTATCTAGAGGAATATCTCCAGAATTCTGGGCTTTCAAATGGATGTCCTTCCTTCCAAATACTTGGGAGTTCCTCTAACTAATAAACCTTTGCACAAGAGAATTTGGGAGCCGATGATTAACAAGATGCAAGATAAAACTCAGAAATGGACCATTAGATCTTTAAACTTGGCAGGCTGGTTGGTGCTTACAAAATTTGTACTTCAATCAATCCTAGTCTACATGCTTTCATCCCTTCCAACTCCAAAAGGAGTTTTGCAACAATTTAGAACAGTTCAAAGATACTTTCTTTGGGCTAAGGGGGAGGAGAGAAAGAAATGGCCCTTGGTAGCCTGGACTAAGATTTACAAACCTAAAAACTATGAAGGTCTTGGACTGGATGATGTTAGGACCCCACTATGTATCATTTTTGCTACATATTTTGATACCATTTTACCTTTATAACCATGAATCCCAGTATCATTTTCATCCACTTTTTCCCAAGGTATACAAAAACCTCTTCTTTATTATATGATTAATCTATTTTACATTTAATTCCACAATACTCTTATATTTTATCATTAATTGAAGTATATCATTGCTAATACAAATCCAGAGGTTGCAGATAAGCATTGCGGCCGTTGCTGAAACAGCTGACTCCGTTGCTGAAACAGCTGACTCCGTTGCTGAAACAGCTGACCCAGTTGCTGAAACAGCCGTCAAACACGCAAATTCCGTTGGCCGTAATTTGAGATTCTGGAAGAGCTTTTTGAAGAATAGTGGCAGCAGTACGAAGACATGATTATCTGGATCATCCTGAAGATAGCATTCTTGTTATCACTGTTGTAACAATATCTTTTTATGAAGAACCGAATAATCCTGTTTTGGGGAAAAAGAACAGATTTGAGATTTGCTCTCATGTAAACTGTAAATGATGTCTCCTCTTTAAAAAGAGGAAACATCATCATTAGAAGGGGTGAGTCATTGTAAAAGCTACAGGAGCATACTGTGTGAGGACTGGAGCTAGTCTCCATTTGTAATGTATCAGTGATTTTGACAGATGAATAAATCTTTCTTTTGATCGTTCCAATTTAATTCTTTCTCCCGGGGAATCTTGTGAGAAGGAAAGGGCCCGCCTTCCTCACAAGATTCACCCATTGGTTCTGGTAGATTGTTTAATCCTTTATATGTTTGCACTTCATTTTGATTCTGTTGTTAGACACTGGCTACACAGCTTGAGTAATACTCTGTTTCCTAACCACTGCATATATTGAATGCTTTCACTCTTAACAGTTGAGATATCTGTTTCTGTTTGATTGCATGAATGAATGATGTTGGGAGACAGGTGCTGAAGATTCCTGCATACAGGAATAGGGTTCTGTTCCCATTAATTGCTTTCCTTTCTCTGCAGTGTGAATAGAAACAAGAGAACAAGTGCTGAAGGTTCCTGCTCACAGGAATAGGGTCTTGATCTCTTGAGTTTACAGTGTGATTAGGTGTCAGGCATCAGGTGCTGAAGTTCCTCACTAAGGAATAGGGTCCTGTTCCTGCTGTGGTTGATTGATTTCTTTCCTTGCAAATTGATTTTCCTTTATTTGAATTGTAACTGCAATAGAGGGATTATCTCCGTTATAACTTAATTAACTTCAGCTTTGATTAAATAGAGTGTGAATCAGTAGATTGGTGAGATTAATAACTGTGTGTTCTTTCTTTTACTACAACATTGCTTCTGCTTTTGAAATCGAGCATATCCAGTGCGAGACTACCTTTGAAATAAAAAGACTTCCTCGGGTTGACAATTTATGTGGCGCTTGAATTGTGGAAACAATTAAAGCGACCAACAGATGATCCAGAAGTGCTAAGCAAAGTTTTAGGGGCAAAATTATGGTGGCGTTGGGTAAAATATCCAAAGGCTGAGTGGGCTCATATTTGGAAAGAAAAATACACGAGCAATTGGCAAGATAATGATCACAAAAGGATGATTGGCATCATAAAAGGCTCCTACATCTGGAATAAAGCCTGGGAGAATAAAGGCTTAGTGCAAAACAATAGCTTCTGGGAAATTAGAGAGGGAGATATTGCTTTGTTTTCGGAGGATAAATGGCAACAATAACCTACACTACTAAGGGAGGACTTTGTGGACCTTGAGAAAGATACTGATACCAACGGGTTACTTAGGGTAAAATATTTTTGGGATCAAACCAATAGTGAAGGAAAATGGAGAACCTGGAAGAATATGGAATACAGGGATGATAGCCACTTGAAAGCAAAAGATGATGCACTTTTGACAATGTTGGACCAAAGGAAAATTCTGGTTTCAGAGGGGCATGACCAACTTAAATGGGGAAACAATAATGAAGGTACCTTCAATCTTAAGGAGGCAAAGCACATAATCCTGGAGTTGGATTCCAATGAACTGGACAGGGTTTGGTAGAACCTATGGAGGCACCAAGGATGGATGAAAATCAAAATATTCATGTGGTTGGTTCATCATAAGAAAATTCTAGCTTGGGGAAACATTCAGAAGAGGGGTGTTCTAGGACCTTCTAGATGCAAGATTTGTGAATCCCAAGAGGAAATAATGGAGCATCTTCTCAATAATTGCATTTTCACCTCCAGGTTGTGGGATACTTTTACCAAAATTTTCAAACAGACAGACAAGGACAAAGGAAGCATTATCAAAACCCTTAATAAATGGAGAAGAAACTTCTCTCATTATGAAATTCTTTGCTCAGCATGGGCTTTAACTCCAACCTTCAAAATATGGAATGTATGGAAAGAAAGGAACTATAGAATTTTCAAAAATGAAAAAATATCCTCCCAACACATTATTCCGCAGATCTTAAGACATATTAAGGAGATGGTGGGAACTATAGTGTGAACTTCCCTAAAGAATCCACCTTCATATGTTGAAATGCAGATACTTCTTCAGTTGGGTTTGCAGGGTCTTATACCATAGGGCATGGATAGGAAGGTGAAGAAACTAGTTAATAAGCCAGACTACTGGCATCCTCCCCCTCAAGGTTTTTCGAAATGCAACATTGATGGGGCCTCAAAAGGCAACCCGAGTATTACTGATTTTGGAGGGGTGTTAAGGGATGAAAATGGCTGCATCCTTTTATTTTTCATTGTCATTTGGGAAGAGCTACAAATAATATGGCGGAATTAATGGCACTTGAGCAATGTTTATAAATCCTAAAGCAGGACAATCTCCAAAATATAATAATTGAAGTTGACTCTGAGTTAATCATTAAATCGGGCAAGAGAATTTGCTGTGGCACGGAGACAGAAAATGTCTCAAGACAGTGGAGGTGTTTCAAAGGATTCAGTTTCACCTTTTGTTCTTGCGTACTGTGAGTTTTACTCATATACGAAGGACGAAAAATACTGCTGGATATTCTAGCCAATCAAGGGGTGCTCTCGACCAAAAGCAGGGTCAAGTTGAATTGGCAAGAGATGCCTCATAATAGATTGAGGGAGCATTGTCTCAATCAAGCGGATGAGGATAGAACGTTATTTCGAAACAAAGACGCAGAGACGTGGTCTAGTTGATTTGGACTCAATATGAAGTGTTATTTCAGAAGTGATGTTACAATTGGGATAAAGGTCTTTGTCTGCCACCTCAGCCCAAGTAAGCGCAAACCCAGAAGTCTTAGCTGGAAGTTGCTTGGTTTGACAGTGGTTCTTAGATGACCGGATGGAGAACATCAAGAATGGTAAGAAGATTTTCATTTTCCTTTGGTTCAAGTGCCTAGGGAGTTAGCATGGTGTGAGAGACCGGAGTCCCGGCTTTCTCAGCAGACTCAAAACCCCCCGCATTACTTCCCGTGTTGTCAATACCACCCTCGAGGTGGTTTCTAGTTGATCACATGCACTCAAAGCCGGGAGAAATTTTTTGGAGTAGGGAGCAATTCCACTCACGATGCAACACGTGGCCAAGGTTGGGGAGAGAATACTGCCCTTATCACGTAGTAATTCTCTGTGATTTTGGTTCATGCTATATGATCCTCTGCCATTAGATCAGGCGAGGAGAATCAATGGTTAGGGAATAACATGCATGTTGGTGGGTCTGGGTCTTTTATCGTGCGGTGGGTCACAACGTGATTGCGTGGTAATTCTCTATGCTTTTGGTTCACACGATATGATCCTCCACCGTTGGATCGGGCGAGGAGAATCAATGGTCAGGGAAAACCGTGCTTATTGGTGGGTCCACGTCTTTTATCATGCATGTTGGTGGGCCTGAGTCTTTTGTTTGGGTCTTTAGGACCTAGTTGGTAGGTTTTTTATTTTGGTAAGGCTTTTACCTAGGGCTAAAAGGTTTAGCTTGTGATTGTTTGTATTTTATGTAATTTTAGCCTTTGAAAATTTTGAATAGAAGGCATGACTCTTATCATCATTCAAATTATTAACAATATTTATCATCTCAACAAGAAAATTTAAAATTAAAATAATCTCAAACATATTTAGCATATTTAAAATGACTATATTAATATTAGATGTATTTACATATTATTGATAAAATGATATCTTCGATAGATTTTCTTTGGCCACACAACTGAAACCATCCTAGATCCATCTTAACTCGAGATCTATAAAGAGAGGAGAGGAACCAAATTTCTTAAGGTGCAAACCTTTCATCAAATTTTGCACCTCGAGAGATTTGATCCTCTAGGCAGATAGATGCGGAGTTAAGATGGATCTAGGCTAGTGTAAATCAAATTTTTCTTTTGCTTTTATAGTGAAGAAATGGGGTTTTAATTTTTTTTCTAGATTTATAAACCTATTTGAATAGTGCCTAGATCTAGAGTTTTAGAGGATTTTTCACTGATTCTCCAAGTGCCAAAAAGAAATGCAATTGCTGGGATATTGTCTTCAATTAACGGAGTATCATTGTGGTTGCAAGTGACAGAGGGATGATTTTAATTTTTCAAATCAGAGGAGTAAGAATGAGTCAAATTTTCAAATTGAACGAGTTCTATGCAAGATTTTAAGAGAACAATGTTACTGTTCAAAAGAGGTCGAGCTTGTGAGATTGAGAAGCCAAATATCTCCTTTCATCATGCGCTGAGAAACCATTAAAAGGGGATCTATAATATATCATTTAGTTGAGTATGTCCCTCTAGCTTAATGGAGGAGATAAGGTGTCAAACACAAACGTGTAGTTGATTTATATAATTGTGTATCAAGTGTTGGAGTTGACTGAAGATTAACAATTCTAGGCAGCATATAAATCAGATCTATTCTCAGTGGAGAAAATCTATAACCCTCCATAGTGGAAACATTAAGTGTCCCAACAACATTAATTCTCCTAGTGCCCCTTGATGAGTAATACTGAAAACCTCTACAATCTGGAAGCTCTTGAATTAAATAATTCTCTCTTAAAATTGTTGTCGCCTTTGCTCAACCACCTAAAGAATTTGAAGGAATTGAGGCTGGTGGATTTCCAGAGATTGAAATGTTTACCGGATTCCCTTAGATTGTTGCCCGAGTTGGAAGTAAAATCTTCTCATTTTTTTAGTGGAGGTTGGAAAATTGTTGAAGATAGTCATACAATTGAACTTGATATCTTGCTCTAATTTGAAGAAAATAGACGGTATTTTTGACCTTTGCAAAACTTTAGATTCTAAACATTAGTGGGTGGAGAAAAGTTGAATAAAAGAGTTGCCCCAAGGCAATTGTTGCTCTTATTAACCTTGTAGCAAGAACAGACACTGTCATTTCTCCCAAAAAGCTCTAGAGATAATAGGTGTCGGCAAAGAACCATGACAAAGGCTTCAAAAAGAACAAACACCATCAACCAACAAATAACTAATGAGGCTTGTAAGTATGGAAAATGGCCTACAAAAAATATCCTAAACTTGTGTGAACTTCATCACTATCACACTTATCAAACAGAAGAGATGATGACAACAAGAATGAACTAAGAAAGAAGAACGAATCAATAGTCTTCATTGTGAGTAAATTTCCCCCTAAATCACAACAAGGGAAAATTGCCAATCAACAAGCATTGGTTCAAATGACACCATGAACATTCATTCATCCACTGACAATTGATCCTCATGGTTGGTACTCGTCCACAATCCATTCTTCCATGTCTCTTCTTAATCAATCTGAATGTTGGAATACTAATTGACTAAGATGATGGAGCCTTGATGATTTTCTTTAGTGAGGATGTGGATACGCCTTAGTATTTGGTTTTGCAGACTCAAATTTGGGTGCCACCACATTTTGATTTCGAAGCACCTCATAGTTCGATGTAAGTGATATGGTAGTAGCACTATTGTATCCAAAATATACTCTTGATGTTTTCACTACAAGGTTAATAGGAGCTTTTGATGTTTGCACTACATGGTTAATAGGGGAAAAATTGTGTGTCTATTCTTCCCAATCCTTTGTGGTGTCATCTTTTGTTTTTGATCACTGTAATGGTGATGAAGTTGAGACAAGTTTAAGAGTTTTGTTCTAGGCCATTTTCGAGACTTAGAAGCCTCATTGGTTATTTGTTGGTTGATGGTGTTTCTTCTTTTTGAAGCCCTTTTCATGGTTATTTACCGACAAATATTCTCTCTAGAGCTTTTAAGGAGAAGTTGAGAGTGTTTTCCACACTTGTGCCTCTGCAACTATCCAACTTCAGATATTGACCAAAATCATTGAGGTTTCATGGCTCTCATCTTTAGAGTTTCGTTACTTCAACATTCCATACTTCTTAGTGGATCATTCCATGCAATTTATTGGATCATTATTGGATCTACAATTTCAGCACCATTATAATTTGAGCACTCAACTCTTTCTCTCTTTTGGAGGGGAGTTTTTTCCTACGATTTTTTTCTCTTTCTCCACTTATGAGGGTTCATTTCCCTATGAGCTAACTATCAAGATTTCATAGTTATCCTTAACCAACAGTAGGTTTCCTCCATTTGTCTATAATAAAGGTTTTCTATGTACATTAACATGATTTTATGATAATTCAATACACTTTCACATCTCTACTTTGTATACATCTTAAACATGGACATTGAATAGCATTATGACGATTTTAAAAGATTTTTAATGTTTATTAATAACACTAATAAATATTTTGAATATATTATTGTATGCAATTGTTTATTAGTAGCTTCGAGTATATGTAATTGTTTAGAATGTTTATCAATATGTCTTTCCTCCCATAAATATTTTGAATGTATTGTTGTTTACAATCTTCTATTAGTATTTTTTTCATATATGTAAGTGTCTATTACTAGTTAGTTAAAACGGAGATCATCTTGTCAATAATTAATTTGCAATTTTTAGTAGGATTGGCCATATATTTCATTTAATTTCAAATAATTTTTTTTTTGCAAATGTTTGCAACAATGTATTTCTTTCAAGAATATTTTGATGTGTTTTTTAATCTATAGTTTGCAAAGTCAAGAAACGATGTCTTTGAATTTTTTTTCAAATGAATGGTTATGTTTAGAAATTCTATAGATTATTTGTTTCTCCAAACAATTACAATAGATTTGAAGGATTAGGAAAGACAAGTTTTGAGAAAGAAAACCACACATGTTTAGTGATGGCATTGTTATAGATAATTAGTGTTGGGATTTATTTTATTGTGACATTTTTTTAAATATATTTTTTTGTCAATTTTGTTTCAAATCAAGCAAAGATGTGTTTTAATTGCAGTTTTAAGCTATGTAGTACATACAATCCAAGCTCCCAAATAAATTTTGAAGACATTGAATCCATTTTATACATTAAAAATGTAACTTGAACAATGAAAAATCTCTCTCACACACACTCACAGATAGCTAGTATAGATCAATCTTAATACAAGATCAATCTTAATTACTAATTTATTAGGCTTAGTGAGGGATCAAATATGTCATTTACAGTTTTTCTTGTGAATTTTCACTCTAAAAGGGGTTTGCACCTTAAGGGATTTGATCATTTTTAAGCTCTTGCTAGATCCATCTTTAAGATGGATCTATATTGTTGATATCTACCTTTTCATTCAATCTAGTATATTCGCTCTATTTATGCTCCTATAGAAATTGAAAAGTTCAATATATTTATCTTATAATTGTCTTTATTTAAATTAAAATGCATAATTCTAATCAATGTCTTGCAAATCCCGTTGGACTTGGATTTTGTATTTTAATAACATATTACAAAATAGTAAGTCAAATTGGAATTCCCTTGACATTTATCTTGTAGTATAGTAACACATTACTTAATTTATTTCCAATCCCTTTTATTTCACACTAATAAGATTGAGTTTCAATTTATTTACAAAAAGAGTTGTTACAGTAAGACCCCACCCCATCTGAAAGAAATTATAAAATTCATTCCAAACCAAATTATTATTAATTTATCAATGTGGTGAAATTTAAAATATAATAAACATATGGTGAAATTTATCAATCTTTTTATTTTTCTTAAATGCACAGAATCAAAATAGTTAAAAAGATAATTCATCTTCGAGGACTACAAAGCTTTCTGGGTCCCAGATCAGTGAGTGATGAACCAGAATTCTTAGTTTAAGAAATGATTTACCGCTAATTTGCCTAAATTCCTGTGCGAATCTCTTAATTGTCAAATTCGTCTAAGGATACACGCTGAATTGTTTGCCCTAGGATGATTGGATAGCCTAGCTGCAACATGAAGGAAAATACATTAGCATGAAAAAAACATGGAGGCAGCTCCTTCACCAAATAAAACTACAAATTCTTATTGAGATTTTTACTTTACAAGTTGTTTCTATGAGTCCACCACAAATTGCTTCATGATTTTCTCTTCCGGACCTCTTAAACTTACATCCACCACATTTAACTTACTAATAAATATTGAAATTTATACTATAAAATCACAAAGGGAACACTTTTAGATATAGAAATTTACATCTTAAAAATCATTAAAACTAAACACTAACAAAGGGAAATGTCTAGTTATTCTCTACCTTTTTTTAGATAGAAGCACAATGAATACTCTGCTTATTTCTTAATAATCAATCACATCGATTTTGTAAGATGGTGAAGAACTTAACAATGAGTGTGCGCAGTTTCGAAATGCCATGAGTTAGTGAACCTTTCTCATAATTCAACCTGCTGATGAAGCGGAAATTTTAATTTAAGAAATGATTCAGCGCTAAAGATATGAAACTTTGATATTCTCTGCCCCTCAACATCCATCACTGAGTTAAAATGTAAAAAACACGCGATGGAATTTATCAATTTTTTTTTATTTTTTTAAATGCACAGACCTGAATCAACATGGTGATGTGCCTAAAAAACTTGCACGGATCTCTTAATTGTCAAATTCGCCTCACGATACAGGTTGAATTGTTTACCATAGGAGAATTAAATGTTACACAATCGATGTTTGGAAGGCCACATGAATTTAAAGATGGAGGCCACGTGGGCGAGCTGTATGCTTTGAGTAACACCCTAGGACTGTGTCTTGAGGAGGATAGGGCTGTGGAAATTGTTTGCATAATATAAAATCTTCCACTACTACGAAATGGTCCAACGATTAAATGGAATTATAAACTATAATTAAAAGGAATTACTAATGACGCTGATGACCACAAGAAGGGGTTTTCCTTTACGAAATAGAGTTACTTCAACTCTTATCTGCATACACGACATGAAAGTCTTCGTAAAAACCACCTAAAGATATCATATGCCACCTGCTAATTTCCTTGGCTGCCACTTCTGAGACTTGGCCCGTTCCTTTTGGCTCTGGCATCGTGGTGGTAACTGCCGCCACTTCTGAGACTTGACCCGTTCCATTTGGCTCTCGCATCTAGGTGGTAATTGTGGCCACTTCTGAGACTTGACCAGTTCCATTTGTCTCTGGCATAGTGATGGTAACTGCTGGTCCCCGTGAAGGAGGAGATATTGTGTCATTGTTTGGCCGTGCTCGTAGATATTCATTAATCTTGATAAATTTTTCTCTGACCAGACACCTTAAAGGATTCTGGTCATCCATATTGTTTCCTGAGCCACCCATGAAAATCTGAGTTCTTGTTACAAGATATGTTTGGAACTATATTGTTGCCTTATTTAAATATCTGATATATATATTTATAGTGAATAGGATGTTCATTTTATTGACCGACCTGAAATATTGCGATGTTATCAATATTGAGGGACATAAAATATTTTGACCTACATAGAATGTTCAAATTTGTTTACATGCTATTGAGACTTGTTTTCAATTTATGATTAGCTAATAAGTTACTGTTATATGTCAAATAATAACATTATTATTTTATTCAGATAAAAAAGGGTTAAAAATGATTATCAATATTTTATAGTTTTATATTAAAATAATAAAAAATCAATGAATTTATTATTTTAAAATAAAAATTGAATAATATATATATTTTTATAAATATATTTAAAAAATTAAACTAAATAAATATATCATTTTTAACATGATAATAAGAATATTTTAATTAATAATATAAGCAAAATTAATCCAAATATATAAGTCTTGGTGGCTAAGCTTAAGCCTAAGTGACTAAGCTTTTATTAAAATAAGATTAATTTAATTTTGCATGTGTGTTTACAATAACCCTTGAAAAAAAGTTACTTTAGGGAATGTTAAGTGTCCAAGGAGGGACATACACAAAAAATTTAGGAGGATTAGTGTGCAAGGAGAGACATCATTCTAGATATGGGGGCACGAGGATAGAATTTGATGGGAGTAGAAATAGAGGTGACAACTTATGACATGAGGAACCTTGGTAGAATTGAGGGAGGATTTAGGGCTACTGAGATAGCTTACTTAGTGTCACACTAGATGGATACCTAGAAGACCCTTAGGGAAACAAGAAACACCTAGATAACCACCATGCGCTAGAACATCCCTGTCTAGTTGAGATAGAAAACTTGAAAGGGTAGTGCCACATCTCAATGAGTTGCGGGTTCATAGAAGGTGGTGCACTACATAGGCCATGTGGGTAGATGGGGGATGTGAGACTCTTGGTGATAATATTTTTGCTTTGATACCTTGGCCTAAGAATATTTGTTATTGGATATGTATCTACTTCTAGGTAATCCAAAGCACTTGCCGAGTCAAATCCCCAATGTGACGGTGACCAATTGTTGAAAGGTTATCAGTACTATGGTTTATGATTGGCGAGAACATATGAGGCATGTAGTCAGTAGGTGGCTATTCTTGAAGATAAATGTTGTGTTATATTTAAATATTATTTAATTTCTTAATTTATTCCGCTCATGATGTTTTCCAAATTGTATGTGTTTATGCATATTTATATGTTTCACAAAGTGTAACTATAACATGCATTGGAAACTAATGTGAACTGACCATATAAATTAGAGAAAAAGGACGTGAATAGAGAAAACGATTTTTTTTGGTATTATGAGTACCTTGGTGTGTACAATTTTTTCATAATTCCAAAGGTAATTATACAATGACAAGGGAAAAGGTTTTGGGATTGAATCATAGAGATAGTGAAAATCTTTATAAGGTGACTAGGGGTGTTACAAAGGGAATTTATAGAATGATTACGGGATCTAGAGTAGAACTGATTTAGCTATATAAAATCAAAGAAACTCAAAAAAATGAATGGTTCTTATGAGGTATAATGTTTTTCTATCTCACCTAATTTATTATTTCATTTAGAAGCATGAAAAACTCTTAGTGTATGGAAAAAATATGATGGATTGTTGGAAAATAGAATCGATTGAGACTACATATTCTAGATAATGAGTTAATATATACATATCCAAACAATATCAAGACCCTAGAGGATTTATTTTCTAGGTTAAATACTTTTATGAATTAGGTAACATATTCTAGCTAATGATGTTTTCTAGTACCACTAGTACACTTGTCCATGTATTTTTTTATGATAATCATGGCTTGATGTGTGCAAGGGGGTGTATTATTTTCCCCTGATAAAATTTACGCCCTAATGTATAAAGTTAGGAGAAAACATACAACCAAAACACATCACATTTTCTTTTCCCATTATCAGTCTTGTTGACTTCGTGGGAGAGATATTCTTCTTCAAAACTACTTGAGTGTA
>APFE030230910.1:0-17557 GCA_000404065.3 Pinus taeda
TCAATGTTCATATTTCTTACCATTTGTAACCCAAGGAGTAGTGCCTCATACTCTACCACATTGTTGGTAGCCTCAAAATCTAGTTTGAAAGACAGGGGTATCAGGCCGCCCTCCGGAGACACCAATAATATTCCAGCTCCATTTCCATATTTTTAGTTTTCTCCATCGAAGTATAATTTCCATATTTTATTTTCATTTACTCGCAAATTCTTTGACTGTCCTATTAGGTGTACTAATGTTTCCTCTTGGAAAGCCTCATCCTCTTCTAGGAGTAGAAAGGAGACGTTGCTATCCTTCCCATGCACTAGGGAGTTTTTTGAGCCTTTAGCTAGGGTCATGGTTTTCACAAACCTTGATTCTTTGTACAACCTCCTTTGCTCACCTCCAAAAGTGGGAATGGTGGCATAAGTAAGATCTAGCTTGATAGAGCCACCCACCTTGGAACCCCAAGATCTGGATAAGAGCATTCCAAAATGAGGAGGTATACCAGCCACCACTATATCCATTACCACACTTTTCACCAGGATCTAAGCCAGGTTTACCACTAGATCCTTTATCATGCCTAAGAATTTGACTCTCTCGAAGTCAAAAGGGTACAAGTCCTTGTATGGTCTGGTGATCTCCAAACCTGGCTATTCCATCACTGATAATGGCATGAGGTTGTGTGAGGCCTTGGAATCCAATATGAAATTATGTAACCAAAGGTCATGGATCACCAAAGTCACATTGAAAGGTGTAGTAGAAGGGTCCAACTCTTCCACATGTAGCTCAAAAACAACCATGGGCCTCTCCTCTTGGAGGTTCAAACTATCCTGGGTTGGTGCTGAGCTAATGAGATGCATGAATTGAGAGACTTGGACTTTGTAATTAGGCTGCTTTAGAAGCTCAGTCAGAGGAACAATAATTTTTTCCTTTTCCAACTCTTTTTGGAGATTGAATGTGGGTTGGGACTTTTCTATATTTCATGGCTTTGTTCTTTCTCCTTTCCTGCTGGTAGTTTTAGGCAGAATAGGTGGCTCCTTTTCTGTGTGCCCTTTAGGACCATTTCTCTCCTTATTTGCAGTGACTCCTCTCTTGAGTGGGTCAGGATGGAGATTACCTTTCCCTTTGTATGGTGTGGGAGGAGAAACTTAGGGAGGACTTCCTTCTTGTTGCTTTGGTTCTCTTGACCTCTTTTTGAAGATCTAAGACTATACTTATGTTGGGGTTGTGTTTGCATTAACTCTACAAACTGTTTGAAATAATAATACATATCTTCCTCATCTACTCTTGCTTATGTATGATGACTGACTTCCTGGTGAGCCATATTCTCATATTCTTCTTTAGCAAAAGAAGAATATATATTTCCCTGCATCTCTTGTGTATCTGACGATTGTTCGTCGGGGCCATCTTCCAAGTATAAGGGATAAGGGATCTGATCAAGTTGTTCCTTTCTTCCCTTGGAAATAGTTGCAGTGAAGGCCTTCTATATTGCAGGTTATAGTCCCGGTTGTTGACTTGAGAATTTTTTCTGGTGAGGTTCTTGTTCTCGATTTCAAGATTTCCAACCTTTTGTGATAAACTCCTAATGAGTTTCTCCAGATCATCCCACTTCAGGTCTGATGATTCTCTATCTTGATTAGAGGAGGATGCCTCTTCTTTCCCTATTTTGGGTTTAGTAGGTTCTTGCTTTACCCTTGACTTCCCTGTCGAGGCTAGATTTTATTCTACTTCAAGGGCATTGATCTGAAGTTGGTCTAGAGTGAGAGACTTCCTTTCTCTCAAGGTAAAACCAACGTCGGATTCAAAAGATCCCAATAAAACCACACGAACTACAGCTGGAGGAGGCTTTATGTCAACTGGAAGGTTATTATACTTCTTATTGAATCTTTTGATAAATTCTAAAGTATCCTCCTTCGGTCTTTTTCTTATGGCATTAAAATCAATGACGAGGTACTCATGATTCCTCTTTTCTCCCCATTTCTGGGTGAAAGCATTTTCCAACTCCTCCCAGGTAGTGGTGGAGGCATTTGGTAGGCCTTTGAACCAGTTTCTGGCTTCTCCATCAAGACTTTGTACAAAAAATCTTATGACCACATCCAGTTGTTCCACATTCAGGTTCCTAGCAAAGGTAGAGAAGGTTTCTATGTGTCTCTGTGTCGTGTTGTTATCCTCCCCATTGAATCTAGGTAGAATATTTAGGTAATCTTGGGGCATGACACTTAAGGGATGAGGTAGATCAAGAGGTGCATACTTGTTTAGTAAAAATCCTGGAAGAGCCATCTAGATTAGTGGAGGGATATTAAGATTTTCTTAAGGATCTGGGGTCAAGACCATAATGTTTGGAGGGGAAGGAGGGTATGTTAGGACCTTAGGAGTAACACCTGTATAGTGAGCAGCAATAGGCCAAGAACTGGATGAGGGAACTTCAAAGGCTGGCGAGATGGTAGCACAGTTAGAGGGAGTTTTCTCTTTCCATATTTTCTTGGAAATTAACTTTTATGGGTCAGATACGAATGGGGATTTCCGTTGAGATGTATCTGAGCGAGTATGAGGCCTTTTAAAATCCAGGGTTATGAATGATAATGAGGGAGGTGTGGAGTCACCAAGGTGATGTGAATGCAATCAGAAAAAACTTTGCTCACCTACACAAAGAGTGTTCAATTTGTCGTATCCCAGGGGAAAATTCCTTCAATACATTCCCTTGGCAACAACGCCAAAATATGTTGTAGATCCCAGAGATAGCCTTAGATTGCTTACAAGACTAGTTCCTGGGAAAATCTAAATTGGTGTGTCTCAAATGATTTACAGGAAACTGGAGACATCACTTATGTTTTATAAATACATATATATGTATAGGAAATGGGTTTGTTCATTTATCCAAAGAAATAAAACATGAATTTCTAGTATTTCCTCACAAGTTCAGATCTCAAAAATATGCATGAAAATAATGGAGGGTGAATAATTCAAGGGCTTACAGCTTAAGAATAGTTTGTAGAGTAGATGAGAGAGGAAAAAGAGAGGGAGCAACTCATCACATTGAGCATAAGGCTTCAAGAGTTCTACATTTAACACATAGAACTTGAGGCATTAAGGATTTCTATACTTATTTGAGTTACAAGCAGAAATAATGGATCAAGGAGGGGTTGGATGCTATGATTCATGTGTTGCAAATTTAAATATATGAATTCAATAGTTCACATAGGTATATGCATCAACAGTATTGAGACAAGTGAATATGTGGCACAATTACATGCACTTGCATTCACATATCAATACAAATAAATCTATGAGGAAGATTGAAACATTTCTAGCAGCTATAATTTGCATGAATACAAAGAGGAAAGATGAACATAAAATGAGATTTAATAGAAGGAACACATACTGTAATACTTGAAGGGTTAATCACCACCATATCCTTGATATTCTAAAAAAGATATGAGTTACAAAGAAAAATAGTCTGAAAATGGCATGTAGTATTTTCTATAGAAATTCTGAACCTTTTCTAAGTCTTTTCTTCCACTATTTATCTGGAGAGGGGAGCAAGAACATTCATTACAGTAAAATATCTCTGGCCTAGTCTCGGCTGTCGGGTCGACTAGCTATCTCAGTCAGAGATGGCTATGTGGTCTAAAACATTACATAATTAAAAACCTCATTGAAAGGAAGGCATGTTACAAGACAAAAATAAGTAAATAACTAGACAGAAAAGTAAATGAAAAAGTCTTTGTGCCCATCTTGTGATAGCCTCTGCCTCATGCTGTAATTTTCTCATGGTATGGCCTCCTGTGCTGCTCAATTGACCTCGTCACTTCTGCCTTTACTACTCAGATGCATTCTTCTATGCAGTAAGGGTTGGGTCAGCTGTAAGTGCTCGTATTTGTGGTCTTTTGTTGTGTGGAGGGATGGGGCTCCATGCTAAGCCATTAATCCTCCTGAGTGCCGTGTACTTCTCCAATGTTGCGCCATGCTCCATTTAAGTCTTTAGCTGCTGGCCCATTTGCCCATTAAAACTCTGCTAGACACTATCGGAGCTTTGAAAAACCTAGTGTCATGTATTATGATGTACCCAAGAGTCCTTTGAACATGGGCCTTTAACACAGGAATAACACGAAACAAGTGTGTTGTGACTTCCCTTTAAGCTCCCCTTTGGTGTAGCGCCCTTATCTCTATTTTCTTCATATAACCACAGGCTAGGACTAGGGGCTTAACCTTTCAAGTGCTAAGGCCTTCAGACCTATGTCTGGGGGCCTATTTCTTTTGTAACACAAAATCCCGCATATCAACACTTTACTGTGCTTTACCTTAAGCTTCTTCCCTAGACAACTACGATCACCAATCTATGAGATTAGGCCCACCTAGGACATCAAAATCACATTGCATGAGAGGGGGATTTTTACCTTTTTCCATAGTGTGGGCCGATAGTCCAGACGTGAAATCCTCCTCAGGTAGAACCACTAAAACATATCGCATCCCTGAGGGTTTCCAGCATATCACAATCGCAGCCTAGGAAGGAGTATCCGTGAGGGAAAGAACTTACACTTTAAGTGATCACTGATATGTGGGGTGAAATCATCATTGCCACATGAGTGGTGACACATGTCACCCGAAAATGGTCCCATAGGACCCTTAAAAATGTTGAAACTGAGGGACATGTGTCATTTTCCACGTCAGCATCTATACTACCACGTTTCCTTCATACTACCACATCATTTATGATGTTAGTTGCCCTGTCAGCTCCGAGGACCAATCATATGCTGCCACGTGGCCCCCTGTAGGAGAGAGAAAAAGGCCTGCCCAACCCTATTTCCACAGGAATCTCCTTTGTTAATAAATTTCAGCCTTCCCTGACGATTTTGCACTAAATCGCAATATCGCAACCCCATAAGTTTTTTGGGGAGATATCCCCTCTATTCCTTCAATTGCTGATAATGCGAGATTTCCATTGTCGATATGTCGTACCACTGTACCACCATGTGGAGGAGAGAGAAAAGGCCAGCCCGTCTCTGTCTTTGTGTGCATTTCCTTTGTAAACTGAAATCAGCCCCTCCCCCACTATAACATTATTGTGCAGACCCCCCCCCCCCACAATTCCTTAAGAATGGCCCATTGATTTTGCAGGGGCCATGTAGGAGTACAGGACTGCGGGATGCAAGATTGTAGGGTTCCCAATATGCTTGACTTGCTATGCCTGGGGTCCTCTGATAAACTCTTTTCCTTAATTTTAGGGCAAGAGAACTCTTGATCTTCAACAAGTCATATCTTCTGATCCAGGAATCCATTTTGGGACTTCTATATATCGTGGGAAAGCTCGTTCTGGGCACTATGTAATGGATTGGAACTAAGTTGGCACTGAGAGATTGTGTGGCCTGGGAAAGTGGCTCTAAGCTTCCTTGTTCTTGGGAAACCTTGACCAATTGAAACCCACAATGCAGTGAGTGACAACACATCAACAATTCAATAACTTATCAAATCATGAACAAGAGCCATTACTAGAGCACATCATAGAACCATACATATAACTAACATATAACTAGTAATAGAAACCATGAAAAATCAGCCATAAGATCACATGATAACCAGTACATGTGCTCATAAATCTCAATAGGGAAAATAACTTATAACGACATATGAAAAAGAGAACTAAGTCAAGGACTTCCATGTACCGCTCGACCATCTCCATGATATATTCCAAGCATGAATAAGGGATCTCTTGCGATAAACCAATACATAATCAAATAGGGAATCTAGAAGTTAAACCATCTCCACCCTCAAGCTACCATGATCTCACCTAAACTGGTCCCGAGATCACAAAACGAAAACAAGCTTAGATCATTTAGAATTCCTTCACCAGACCGAGAGGAATTTTCCTATCTCTACCCACCTATCTATATCTTCCCAGACAAAACCATCTCCAACCCCAACCCTTGGGATTTTCTTGAGACCACCTCAACTGGATCCAAAACTTGTTCGAAATCCAAATCTCAACCAAGAATGAATCCCATCACATCATGGCTATCCAGGAAATGGTAAGGCAAGAATGAAACCACTTTCAATCGAGGAAAAACCCATGCCAATGAATAATCAAATGCATGTACCATGAATTCACATCCCAACAAGGAAATTACACATGCAACTTGTTGCGTGCAAAATCTTCCTATTAAAGCTGTTGATCCATCTTTCTCCTTGTGCTCCCTTTCTTTCCTTTGGTTTCCCTTTGCTTTCATTTGCTTGTCCTTTTCTTTCCTTTTCTTTCTCTTTTCTTTCCTTTGCTTTCCTTTTCCTTTTTCTTTCCTTTTCCTTCATTTTCTCACTAGTTTCCCTTGAATGCGTATTTGTGTCTCTTCATATTCCTTTTCTCCCATTTTCCTTTATTTCCTTTATTAAATGCCAATTATTGCCTCTTTTCCTTTGCCAACACCTTTACCAATTTCCATATCCATTAATAAACCGTAAAGTGATTCCCATTGTAATTTTTTCCCACCATTCAGCTTGGAATACATGTTGGTCTTATTTTATTTACATGGAAAATCAACCTAGGGCTGCTACACATTTTGAGTTCCATATTGTTTGAATCATGAAATGATTCAAACGTAAGCAAACACATAAATATTGTGATTAAGAGGGACAAACCACCTAGATATGAGGTGTATTATCACTATTTGAGCAAACACATACCACAAGTTGAGCTATATTGAGGTATTGACTCAATCTATAATGAACTAATTAATAATATATTTGTTTCTTTATTATTGAAAAGCTATGAGAGTTTAAGAGAGACACTTGTTGACGTGGGAGGTGTTATCACTCAGGTTGTCCCTAAGCTCCTAAAGGGATACGGACGAGGTAACCACAAACCAATCTTTGGATTGCAGGTTCTAGCCCACCTGCAATCAGAGAGGGCTCTCTCTTAATGATTTAGCTTTGTTGATGATGATTTTAGGCTAGTTGTTGGGTTCAGGGGTTTGATTTTTTGTTTGGGTGGAGGATTCCTGTATGGAAGAAAATTCCAAGCAGAGAGGCCAGGTAAAGTGTGATAAGTTTCAAACCATTGGGCATGTAGTCATGGATTAAGGCTTGCTGTTGCATTTTCTTGGTCACAAGAGGATTATGGAGCAAGATAGCCACACATGAGACAATTATCAATTTTCTGAAAGGATGGAATGATGGTCAGGGATGAAAGGCAATTAAGAATCTTTCATCTAAACTGACAGGGAGGAGAAGTGAATGAATGGTTGTCTAGGAGCAGTTAAGAATTCCTAAACTATCATTCATAAGTGAAAGAAATAGCGTAAACAATATCATTTAAGTATGCATGTTCATAATTGTTCCTGATGAAAACATGAAAAGTTGCAGAAATTGAGCCTAAGGTGCAGCTAAGCAAATCCTAAACTATTCTTCTTTTCTGCAATTTAGATGGCGGAATGATGATAAAATAAACATGAAAACTAACAGAGTTAAGAAACATTTATTGAACCATTTAGAAGCACAAGAGTTCCACAATCACTCCTTGACCAATTAAACACAGCAGACAGTTTCCGAATCCATGCTTTCAGCAGTCTTTGATTATGGAAAGTATCACAGTTACAGTGCAAGTCTCTGCTCGAGGAAAATATCAAAATACCAAAGATCAAGCAACTAATCAACCAACCAACCCCTACTCGATTTTTCATGGTGGTAAATATAAGAAAAATATCTAAATTCATTTATTACAACCGACCTAAACAGGTCTATAGGAAAAAGCTTTTTCTAAAGACCTAATTATTGCTGGAATTAAATGCAAGTAAGTCCTTTGGGCTGCGCCAAAGGCAGCTGGATCAAGTTGAGTTAATGGGGTGCCCTGTGTGACTTGGTGTAGTGGTTCTGTCATAACTGTGCATTGAGTTCTGGTCCACTGATCTCCTGTGAGTTTAATGTGCAGTCATTTGTGCTGGTGAGTCTTCAATGCGTCTTCAATTGCTTCTTGACTTTCAGAGCTTTTCTTTTAATGCTGGATTTGCCTCGAGCCCTGAGAAAATCTCCTCTGATACACTTTTCCGCTACATTGATAGTCTTCGCTGCTTCCTGATACTCTTTGACATGCTTTTTGTCTATATATTTGATCTGATACTCTTTAATCTTTATTCCTGGTCTCTCTCTGTCTTTAAATACGCTTAAATTGGAAAAATCGGGCTTTTTTGGGCCTTTTCGGTGCAAAAAGGGCTAAGGAATCAAAAGATTCCCTAAAGATTCCCCAATATGGCTCATTTCCCGTTCGCGCTAATCGCGCATCGAAAACTGCCTCCGTTTCTCATTCCGGAGCTCTGAAGCTCGACTTTCGCGCTTGCGCAAATTTTCCGTTTTTTGGCTGCTGATGTCAGCATGACGTCAGCGGTGCGGCGAATGAAGTTAGCATGACGTCAGTAGTGGGACCATCTGGTACGGATGTGACATCAACATGCTGACATCAGCAAGGTGACGTGGCAGTACGACGGGGTGACGTGGCAGGGTGACGTGGGGCGGGTGTAGGCAGTGTGAGGTGATGTGGAGGCGACGTGGCAGGGTGACGCGGCGCTCCTGCTACGTGAGGGGAGGGCGGTTTTGGCCTGTGCATCGGACCGCCTTTGCTACGGAGGTGGTTTCTGTCAGGGGCGGCCCGATGCAATGGGAGGCTGCCACATGTCCCGATGTACGATGGTAAAACCGTCGGACATCGAGTGGTAACGTACCACTACAATAGGGCCCCCGATACGAACAAGGGTCGTCGGATCTGGGGGAGGCGATCCGACGGTGGACGGGAGGCGAAGTTGTGCGGGATTTAATAAAAGAGCGCGCACGTTAAAGTTTTAATTTTTCACGGCGCGGTGGGTTTGAACTTTATGAAATGGGTTAAATGTGTTTGGCGCGTTGGTTTATTTATTAACCAAATATTAATAAATCTCATGGAAAATGCGCGGGGGGAGGGTTTTTGCATTAAGAGAGGGGTTCTATGTGTTTTTGGAAGGATTCCAAACACTAGGGAAGGGGAATTATGCGGGGATGAGGGTTGTTACTAGGTCCAGGTGACTTAGTAATTCCCCGAGGGATACTTATGGTTATATTTCAACCAGGGGGAGGGGATATTTACATAAAGGGATTATTTACATAGTTTTAGTAGGGGGATGGGGAAAATATAGGGAGTTAAATAATAATGTCAGTAGTTAATATGGAAATGACAAGAAAGCACTAAGTTTCAGAGATCTTACGCTTCAAAGGGGAGATAGAACTTTATAGAGAAAATATGGACCCTCCTTGAGTGAAGTAGATCTTCTCCAAGGTTAATGACATGGAAAATGATGAAACTAAGAGATATCAAGCAGATCTTGACCTCTTTTGGGGAAATTAGTCAATGATTTAGGGAAGAAGAAGAAAGGGAAGTTAGTTATGCCTGATTTGAGCTCCTCCACATAAAATTGCCTGATGACTGTGACTTGAGTAGAGATGATACTTTGAAAACATAGGATTGATCAGAAATCAAGATTCCGCAACCTCAAAACTACTTACCCAGCCTACTTACCTAACATTTTTTCTTCTTTTGGTTTGGGTGCACTTAGACTTGCAGACCCAACTTTTCAATTTTTTCTTTTTATGCCTTCCTATCTACAAACTACCCTTATTTCTTCCAAGGACCCAGATTAAGCAGTTGGGCTCCTTTGTTTCTCTACCTATCTAAGAATCTGCCAAGATTAAGCTGTTTGGACAGATTTTCATTCTCTATATTTTAAAACAGGAAATTGAAACCTAGGGAGACCAGGATTAAGCTGTTTGGACCTCCCTTTGACTAAGACTTATACAAAAATGGAGTAAATATTCAAAATTGGAATGCAGTAGATGAACTTTGAGTAGCCTTCTTTAATTGCCTTTTTCGTTGGTGACTGTTTAGCAAATATGGAGCATTGCAGCATGCAAAGTATGACATATTTGCCCTGTAAAAATACCAATCATGAAATATGAGTAACCTGCTACAGCAGGAGGCTAACAGGACCTGACCCATGTCTAGGTAATTTCCAACTTGCCCATGTGGCTTGCTTTACCTCGTGACACCTACAACTTGTAGTTTAACAAAAGCGGTCGCGGAAAGTTGGACTAGCTACGGAAAATGACAAGATTCCACAGCTCATAAGTAAAAAATCTAGTTCAAAGAGCAACACAAAGACATAGTCAAGAAACCACTTTAAATGCTCTTTTATGACTAATATGCAATGATGTTGATAGCTTAGGAGGTCCAGGTGAATGGAAAAAAATCTAGGAAAATGTGTAGGAAAGATGCATGTTCAAGGCTCAACAGATACCTAGGGAATCTCCATTATTGTCTCCACAATCATTTATGACACCTTGACCTCCACTAGATTCACACCCCAAAACTAGGGTGAGTCAAGTTAAAAGGATGTAAGAAAAGGAAGTGAACCTAGAAATCTTGGAACTTCAACTATCCTCCTAGAAGAGGAAGAAAAAATTATGATAGAACCTATCACACCACTCAAATACTATCCAGAGGAATGGTGAAGTCATCAAACTACCTCAATAGATTGGTCTCTTTCTCTTCACCTATGTTTTCTGCTTCATGTCCCTAATGATGGGTGAAGGGTTCACCCGTAACATCAGATGTTTCAATGATTTTTAACATAATTTATCCATAAATTGTTTCTTCTCATTATGAATTACAATTATGGAAATATACATTTTAAAATACCTCAATAGATGGAAACATACATGAGATAAGATCAACATCAAAATTTATTTTTAGTTATATATTACTTCTACAATAAATTATGCTTTTAATTCATATATCTTTACTAATGTAAAGAAAGCTCTAAAATAAAATCTGGAAAAAGCAAAAGAAACAATGTTCTGAGAATCCTACATGTTAGGTAGTGTTGTGAGATCCCCCCATATAGTTGATTTCATGTTTTAATTTTAAATAAAAGTGTTGTATGATGAAACCAAGACTATCTAATCCAAAACATTAACGATTATTCTAAAAAAATATATTCAATAAAAATATTTTTATTGAGTAAATTAATGTTAAATATTTTGTTATAAACCAACTCTCTATGTGTCAATTATGTGTAGCCCAAGTGCTTGGACGATAATTGTTACCGTCCCATCCAAGTTCAAATCCCACTTTGTGACATATTTCTCTTAGTAAATTGATTGTTGATGAGATATATATGATTTATTCGTAAACTATTAATCTCGCTTTGTATCCTGAAGAATCTAGGGTTTACCCTAGGTAACATCCTTAAAATGAGGGGAAGTGCTCGAAAGGTTTCACTTGTGATATGTTTACATGGAAAAAAATCAACTTTTCATAGATCTATTTATCAACTCTTAGTTATTGAAAACATATGTGAATATTAGGAACAAACATTTTATAAAATAATATTTTATAAGGCTCTCAATGATTGAAAGGAGATATATACTTAGAATTATAAGTAAATCTTGTAATGTGGAGTTTCCCAATTTTGACCCCTAGATCTTCTCGACCAAATTGAAATAAGTGGATATAAGGATTGGAGTAAATTTATATAATTGACCATGTTATCTCCTCAATTGTATGTAAATGGTAAAATCCCCAATCCACAATGTATAATTTGAAGGAACCTCTAGGAAGGTCACCCATTTTCACCTCATGGACCTATTCTCTCATTTTATGCTAGCTCTCCTCTAACTCAAGTGGTGTATCCCTAATAGAATTTCTAAGACCAATATATTAAACTATAGGTGATGCCAAATGTGGCCTCAACAAAATGGGGTCTTGAAGTTTTTTAGGGTATTTTGGAATAGGTGATGGTGGGATATGAAGATAAGTGTCAATATCCAATTAGGGTGATAATTCAAGGAAAATTGAAGTGGCAATATGATATCAAGAAGAAACCCTCTTAATTTTGATTTCCCAAAACTTGTGGATTAGGGAAAGATGTTAGAACCCTAGAAGATAAAGTAACCACTTTCCCAAGGAAAATTATGAAATAGAATAAAAACCCTTAGTAAGGAACCTTAGAATATGGTCTATCAAGGTGGATTAATTCTTACCCTAGACCAACTAAGGAGAATGTGAGGAAATGAACTGTGGACATCCTGCTTTCAAGTTACAATGTTTCCATTCAATGGATTGATATTAGTAGCCTTGTGGTAGTCTTAAACAATCACAATAATTCCTTTCAAAATATACATGAAATAACCAAGAAAGATGAGCTTCTAAAGTTGAAAGCATTCCTAACATAGATAAAGTCATTAACACCAAAAGTGCTCCAAGAAAGATATGTCATTAAGCTCCAAGGGGAGGAACACTGTCACAATCCAACCATGGGTACAAATGATGAAGCTTCCTTTACAATAAAATAATAACATCTCATTTAGTTCCTTATATCTAGCCTTAGAAAGCTAAATCGAACTAAATCGTAAAATCAAGTAATCTAACGCATCATTAAATAAGTTCGTCAAGCCACATGTACAATAAGAACATGAGGAAAGCCACACAAAAGGGGATTATCCATACAAGAAGAGGTAAAAATGGTCCAAGTTGCCATGTCAAGCCTCCAAAGGCTACCAAATACATAGAGATACTCAACTCTCACTTGAAGGAGAGAGAAGTAGCACTGCCCCAATTCATAGATGCCCAACAACTAACCTTATTTGGTGTAACAACTTCAAAGGTCGGTGTACAATACTCCATCAAGGGGGTGGCACTAAGAAAAAAATCTCCATAAATTATGTAGAATAATGCTCCAAGACCACTACATAGTGTCTCAAATGAAAGCCCATGGCCATACCTTGGGTAAAGATACTCCATGAAGCGTGGGAGATTCCTTTAAAAGCCAAAATTTGTGTCTTTAAACCTCCAATAAATAAATTGATGTCAAAATAGAAAGGGTTTGACCTTTACTCCAACTCATTTGATATTCATATGATTTCATCTGAACCATGTCAACATCATCTAAGTTATCCTCCATGTCATCAAATTACCTCGTTGTTGCCATAAGTGCAAATCATCCCTCAAGTCATGTGAAAATCAACTCCAAATGGTGAAAAAAGAAGATCGTTCTCAATTCTTCCACATGGCATGCTAAGGAGATGTCCATGTGTTCAAATAGCCCTAGAGTTCCATTGGGAAGTGTGAGTATTTCCTTGATATACACAAAGTACCTTGAACATTGTGAAGTATCTTTGAAAATGTGAAAATACCCAAAAATGATAATGCAACTAGTCTAGCAAGAAGGGTTATGCCATATCACCAAATTGTCATTCTCATCAAAATTCAAGTGACAATGCAAATTTTCTCTTGGGGTGCCCATGCTAGGAGGGGTAACAATTGGGTCCAACTACAGGACATGTGCTCTTCTTGGGAGTACATGAGAACATCATAATCTGGCCATTGTACATGTGCCGCACTTTAATAAATTAACAAGATATAAATTTTTATGCTACTATCCATGTGGACTTATTCTTCTCCTACACTACCGTAACAAGCTACAAGTGCCATTGCAGCCAGGTGAAATCATATGACCAATGCAGCCACCTTAATAGCTCATCGGTTTGATGGTCTTTCCCTTTGTTCTTCATCATGATACAAAACAGAGAAATAATTAAGACCTTATGTTTGTATGTTGGGACTTCTGTCATTATTAGGTTGTGAACATAGCTAATTACCTATAAATGAAAGTCGTCATCAAGGGATTGCAACATCAAACATGCTCTATCACATAATCAGTATATGTGTGTGTGTAGCCTGAAGAGGACTACATGTTTTTGAGCCATAAAATATATTCCCAACCTACAATTTATGCTTAACAATCACTTTCTACTGAAACGATTAGATATTGCTCTAAAATAAGAATGGTGTAGGGTGTAATTGTTTACAGTGAGATCAGTATATTGGGTTAAAGCATTGAAACAATGGCCAAGAGTATTTGAACGGTAACCACATGTCTAGGAGTGTGAGGACCTATTAAAAAAAATTATGACGTGAAAATATGCTCATGTAGATTCCAAGTCATTAGAAAACCTGTGACTACATTGACTTTGGCTTGTGTGATGAGACTAGCTTGTCGCTGGTTGAACAATGTGATGTTTATCGCATGGATTGTGCGAAGCTTGGTGAAGTTTGCATGTACCTTGGGATAGTTTTAATTCCCCCAAAGTGCCTTCCATATTTTGAGAATGTAACTTGGGAGATACTCCAAAGCCTAGTCTTGAATCTTGTGGAGGAGTTGTCACACAAGTGTGGCTTGTGGGCTTGAAACCCAAGCCCAGGGTTTTGCACCCATCCATGTTTGGGCCAAAACCGTGATGAGACTTTGACATGTGATGGATGGAAATGATAGAGAATTTTGAGATCATTCCAATGCATCAAGAATCACTGAATTTCAAGATGTCAAAGTGGAGTTATGAATTTAGTTATGAATTTTTTAAGTCAATGTGTGGGTTTGGTCAAGGTTGGCTAGGCGTTTAGAGACCTTTTGACAAGTTTTCAAGCCCACACATGTGATTTGATAGAGCCCTTGTATTGTGTATAAATTCAAGGTATATGAGAGTCATTTAACATATCCGTTAAGCATATTTCATAGTCTACACATCAAGAAAGGTAGCGTGAGTGCATGAGCGCACAAGTGTAGGAATGTGTGAGTGCACAAACACAAGTGCAGGAACGCGCTAGTGCAGGAAAGTGTAAGTGTAGGAATGTGAGTGCAATAATGTGTGAGTGTAGGAATGCATGAGTGTAGGCATGCGCGAATGCAGGAATCTGCGAGTGTAGGAAGTGTGAGTGCAGGAAGTGCGAGTGTGGGAAGCATGAGTGAAAGAAGTGCGAGTAAGGGTTTAGAGTGTAACAGACTGCACTAGGGTGATGCAGAAGTTTAGTAGGGCTAAGTATGTATTGTATGATGTGTTGAGGTTGAATTTATGCTAGTGGATGGTGTCCTAGGAGAGGATATTTTTGAAGTGTGTTAGAAGCCATGTGGAGAGGTTTCCTAGGTGTTGGATGCCCTAACTAGGAGCATATGTTGCAACAGACTTGGTCACTCATGGATTGTTGGAAGGAATTGTGAGAGTGGACCAAGTGTGGATAGTGATTGGGAATTTATAGTATGATGGAGGACAGCATGATAGTTCTCAAGTTGGAGCCGGGTGTGCAACACTTTGATGGACAAAATTAGTTTCTAGAGTGGCGGTTGTTGAGCTCAAGGGTTGACAAACTAGAGGAGCAATTGAGCAGCCCTAGACTTATGTGTGGGGAAGCACTTCTACAATAGATGATGGGTAGTCCTCCAAGACTGTGTTAATTGTGGGATATGGACATCTTACAGTGATAAGTGGAAGCCTTGCATGCCCTACATCAGTCTTCATTGGATTAGTGCAAGAAGACCATAGTGGGCTGAAGTCCCTGAGTAGTTGAGGAGCAACGGTGGGAAGATCAAGAGTTCGTCACAAGTGGAGTTGTGAACAAATCAACAAGAGTCTCAATGTGTTTTTCCCTTAATGGACTAAGGAAAACATAGTGAGAATATTGATAGTCAAGCTTCAGTGGCTAGATGGACTTGGATCGTTGATAGAGGTAGAAGTTGCAGGTCAGGGGCCGAAGGACCAAGTAGGTACAGGGTACGATCGATAGGAGTTGAGAGATCATGCGGCAGTCAAATGGTCATAGTATCTTGTTGAGGGCAGACTGGTTGTCTATGGACTGGTGCCAAGCCCAAGCTTTGTATTCTTGTACTAGTGGATATTTGAGGGCCACTATCCCTAGTACAGGGATTTATATAACGAATTTGGCTTGAAAATTGTAAAAATTTATCTATATTTTGTGTACATGTGATTTACTATTATTTATAGTCCACTGTGAAAAGTACTTTTGTTGTGATTCTTAGTTTGGTAGCATCATATATTTAATAATATATCATAGACCCAAGATCATGGAAAAATAACACCATCCTCAACCCCTCCCCATAAGTTTTAAACTTGAAACCTTGAGGGGATTAAACCACATACAAAACAACTAATCTACACCTCATGGTCGCATCCCTCAACCTTCCAACATTCAATGTTGTATCAGGGCTTACAAATCCTTGCAAGATATTTATGCATGGATCTATCAACTGCAATTGTCCACAAGGTCCAGTAAGCTATAACAACCTTTATGGAGGATTTTGAGTCTAGGGCTTTGGCCTCTTCTCGTCTCCTTCCGAAGCTTTGGAAAAGATTCGTTGATGACACTGGTGTTGTCTGGTCTCATGGTCCTGATGAGCTGGATCATTTCTTCAATCATCTTAATAACCAGTCCGCCGCCATAAAATTCACGATGGAAAAAGAAGACAATGGTTGTCTTCCGTTCTTGGATGTTCTCATCTCTAAGAAAGCAGATGGTTCATTTTCTCATCAAGTGTTTAGGAAGAAGACGCATACTGAGCAATACTTGCATGCTTCCTCCCATCATTTCCCAGCTCAAAAATTAGGTGTTCTAAGCACTCTTGCCACCCGTGCTGTTAGAATCTCTGATGAAGATAGCTTGGAAAAGGAGAAGGCCCATCTCCTAGATGTCTTTGTGAAAAATGGTTACGATAGACACCTGGGTCAAAAGGCCTTCCTCAAGGCTAAGAAGGTGCCGTCAATTCGTAGGGATCCTAATGATCGTGTCTTGGGAGTTAACCTCCCTTATATCCAGGGGACCACGGATAGGATTGCAAGGATTCTGAGAAAGTTTGATGTGCCCGCAACTTTTAGACCTCTTAATACTATCCGTAGCTCCCTCAGATCTGTAAAAGATCCTATTGACCCTAAAGACATGAAGGGCGTCTATGTCATTCCTTGTTCTTGTGGTATTCCATATATTGGTGAGACGGGTCGCTCTATCAATCAAAGGATTAGTGAGCATTCAGCTGACTTGAGGCATGGTAGGACTAAATCCTATGCCCTAGCCGAACATGCCGAGAAGACGATGCATCATGTATGTATCGAAGAGGCTCAAGTCATTGCTAGAGTTGCTCAGTTTCACCATCACAAGTTTAGGGAGGCCTTGGAGATTGAAAAAAGGCCGAATAATCTTAATAGGGATGATGGCTGGAAGATCAGCAGCTGTTGGGTCCCAGCCCTGTCTTCCTAACCTCCGTGGTCCCTTCTTGGTAAGGTCTCTGTGTTTCTTGTTTCCTTTCCTTAAGAGTTGTTTTCCTTTGGGTTTGTTGATTATTTTCTTACTTTACTCTTGATTTGATTTGTTCTTCTTTAGATTTCGTCCTTATGGTTTAATCCCCTCCATTTCCCTATATAGTCGGAGATTATCTAATATTGGCAATTGGGGAATATTTAGCATAATATAATTTATTTGTAAGCGAATGATTAATAGTTCTTACCTTAGAATGGGAGGTATTTATTTAGGTTTCGATTAGCCTGAGATTTTAAACCTAATGCTTTGTTTAAAGATATATTTATAGTTAACGAATGAATTAAAATATGCAATATGAATTTTCCATTTATTCATTCAATTAATTCTAAGTTAATTTTAAACTAACCTGAATAAAATAAATAAATAAATTAATTAATTAATTAAATATATTATTTTATCCAA
>APFE030230919.1:0-32286 GCA_000404065.3 Pinus taeda
ATTTTAATAAAAAATAACTCACCATAAATAATTTTATTTTGTCAAAAAATCTTTACTATAACAAGTGTAGGTATTTAATATTGCTATTTAATATTGCTGATGATGATCATGATCATGGTTAACGTCCAGTGAAACCAAACACTGGTCTATCAACCTAAAGAAACAAATTATTTATTTTGATTTAAGATTTTATTCCTATGCTCAAAAAGCTTGGAGAGAAGCCTATCGAGCTCACTATAATTTTGACATTGTAAAAGGCTAGGAAGGTGAGTATTGTAACAAAGATTGTGAAACTTAGATCTTATGTGGTTGTATGCGGGGCACTCTAAGAGGAAGTGGTTTTCATCCTCTATGCTCCTATTCTCACAGATCCTTTCCATCCATGGAGTTTTAGGAATTGCGGAATGACCTGTTTCACGCACTCTAAGAGGAAGTGGTTTTCATCCTCGATGCTCCTATTCTCACAGATCCTTTCCATCCATGGCGTTTTAGGAATTGTCGAATGACCTGTTTCACTATGGAACTCTTGAGAATTCGTTCTAATCTTTGCTATATTAATTTTCTTCTTTGAGCTAGTTAAAATAGAGAGATACTTTTGATTCTCTAGGGTGGGGTTGATGACCTTCTTGTTGATGATCAATTATATCATTATTACATGTGTGATCAATGAATTAAAAACATCAACAAACCTGGTTTAAGTTATACTCTTAAGTTTTATAAAAGGAAAAATAAAAATAAAAATTGGTTTTAAAAATACTTAAGATTATTATTATTTTAACTTAATTAGATTTTAAAAAAATTTGAATATTTGAAATCTAATATTTAACATTTTTCAATATGTCATGTTGAAATTAGAGCAAAATTAAGAAGTATTCAACATTACTTTACAACATCTCTATCTTACTAGGTTGGAGAACTCCTCCGGACCCAATAATAAAAATATTCACTTCCTCATTTAATATAATTTATTTATATATAATAATATATATAAATATAGAACTTTTCATATTAATTTAATTAGATAAATTATAATTTATTTATTTTAAAAATATAATATTAATTAATGTAAACCGAGTATAATTGCAATAAAAAAAATTACAGTATTTTGTTTTTTTATAAAATAAATTAAAAAGAAAAAAGTGATTATGTTATTGGTAATCTTTGTTTCAAAAAGATATTGAAAAAATTCATCGTTTATGGTAGACATTTCACCCATTAACAAATCAACGCACCATGTTATTGATGATTGGAAACATACTAGAAACAGTGAATGCTCCACCCATCATTACATCAATACACTTAAAATAAAATAAAATTATAAAAAAATAATATAAATAATTATATAATATAACATGTTTGACATTGCACCCATCATCACATTAACACACTTAAAATAATATAATAGTATATAATAAAAAACATGTAATATGATATAACTGAAAAATCAAAATTTATTTAATCTATTTAGTTTGAGTTTGAGTATGTAGATATAGCTTTGTTTTGGAAACATATGTATGCTCAATCCATCCTCACATCAATATATTTAAGCTTTTTGTAAAAAGTAATGAATATCTATTTTATATTTAAAAGAATTTTATATAATATATATTTATACATTTAAGCTTTGAGGGTTATCTCAATTGGATGAGTCTCATTGTTAAAGCACCTTTGCTATTGAGAGATCACCAATTCAATTCACCATTAGGCAGACAATTCTTTCTGACACCATTAAAGCCAAGCTCCATAGTTGACTTAGCAATCACCAATCTCCAACGTCCTTGAACAGAGGCAAGCTCCATCCAATCCCCAGTGTCCTGAACCAAGGCAAGCTCATCACCAATCTCGAGTGTCCCTGAACCAAGGCAAGCTCCATCCAATCTCTAGTGTCCATGAACCCAAGCAAGCTCCATCCAATCTCTAGTGTCCCTGAAAAATTAATTTGTAATTTAGAAAACTATTATTTAAAAATATTTAAATCTTTCTGAACAAATAGTATCTAGAGGGGCCTTCAATTTTCTTAATTTTTTTTCAATGTTTTTACATGGTTAGTTTAAAATTTTATCACTTTATACACTTAAATCTTCAAAATAAGTTATATCATTTTTTTTATTATTTTATTAAAATTAAATCAAATAAAAAAACAATATCAATCTATCTGTAATATCTTGAATTTATCAAAAATATATATTTAAATTATGGATATTGCAGGAACTGCAGAAACCAATGATCAAAACCAGCAAAATAGTAAAAAATTTGATGGGTATTTTAAGTTTAAAACTTTGTTAAAATGATCAAAGTAAAATAATCAAAATAACACTAAATTACAAAACCAATGATCAAAATTCATTCATGAAACTGTAAAATTTAGTGGGTGATTCAGATTTAAAATTCTTACTCTTACTTGAGTGGAAAAAAATAGAATTTATTCTAATTTAATAACGTTTGAGATTTTAAAAATTTACTCTAATCTAATGAGAAGGGATGAAATTTATTCAAAATTAATGATTGTTTCAGATTTAAAATTAGTACGCTAATATGGTAGAATTTATTCCAAATATTCTCTTCCGTAAGTATTGGAAAAGCTATAAAGTCTTACCTATTGGCTAGCACATATCTGCTCGCCAATACACTGCTCATAGATAGCCAATACACCGTGCTCATTGAAGTCTTACATATTTGCTACACAGTACACATCTTTTTTGCTACACAGTGTACATCATTTTTGAATTTGTGTTTATTAGTGAGATTTTAAAATATTTCCAAATTCTATTATTTTCTGAATTATTTTTATTTCTCCAAAATAATGCTGATCAATTAATTTTTTACTATTTTTTATTTTCAAATTTAATCCATTCTAAATTATAAAGATTAAAACTAATTTTTTTTTGTTTTTAATTTTTATCTTTTCTCAATTATAAAGATTAAATTAATTTTTTGTTTAAAATGCTAGAATGTAATATCCCCAAATGTTGTAAATATTTTATTTACCATAGTGAAAACAAACTAAAGGATGCTGGTTATTATCTATTTGAATTAATTAATATTTTTATTTTCTTGAATGAAAATGAGAAATGATTTCCTAGTGAAGAGGAGATCATGAAACTTCTGAGGAGGGAAGTTAAAAGAAACAGTTGCTGGAACCCTAACTACCTCCCCTAGTCGTGGAGGGCTTCTAGGAAAAGGAAGTGGGGAGGAAAAAAATTGTGCTGTTGAAATAGGCAGTGGAAAAGGGGAGAAATCTTGTTATGTCTCGTGATGATCACATAGCAAGGGCACAGAGCGCGAACAACTTGCAAAAGACTGTAAGTCTTTGAGCAAGCTAGGGGGGGAGATTTGGTCTCGAAAGACAATCTCATGGTCGGATGGTTTGACTAGCTACAGAATGAGATGTGACATCTTCCTCTGTAGTTACTTACTTGGATGCAACTCACGTATGAGGTATCAACCGAAGACTGTGCTAATATTTGAACTGAATTAGAAGTGTTATTCTTCTGCAAGCAATAGGTTCCTAGAGTTTATAACTGAAATAAATATAGCAAGTTTCAGATACTTTCTTTATATACAGAGTTTACTATTTCCGAAAGATACTTGTAGCAACTGCAACTGTCGAGGTGGGTCACTCTCATTCAAGAAATTAGTTTATATTCTCTATTTAAAAAAAAAACTCTATTCAGAGTGGAAAGTTGATCTCTATTTTGTTGAAAAACTCCGTTATGACATTCTAAAGATTGCTGGTAGAATAATTCTGTTGCAAAGAAAAAATTATAATTCCTTTACAGTTCCATTCACTGCGGAAATGAAAGATAAGACCATAGTGAGGAAAAACGAATTAGGCCACCTCGGCTAATGTATTTTCAAATATCAAAACTGTATGATAATATAAGAACCCTAGGACTATGTACAGTTCCTAAATAAAACAACGAAAGTGGAAAAAGCTTTCTCATCTGCATGACTAAATAAAGAATTGATAATAGATGTCTTGTTTGTAAGTAACCTAAATACAAATGTAGAAGCAGATTAACCATGTTATGGAGTGGATAACAAGTCTGAGGTATGCGAAAGAAGGGTCGCTCTACCCCGTGGTCAGGGTTATGAACTGCGGATGAGTCCAAGAATCCCTGAGTCTGAAGCATAATAGTGGAACCCTGTCGGGTCATAACTGAACCTTTCGAGGGATGAAACCCTCATGATTATAAAGCCATAGGATTTGCAAAACAGAAGGCAATCTTATAAAAGAAATTGGTGCTGAGGGAAAACATTAAAACATTGACCTTGTATTAACAAGCTCTCATATTTACAAACCAGAATCACGCACAGTAAGAATAAAGCCAAAAACCCAAATGCGGTTATCAAAAGACTCTGTATCTGACATTCAATTTTATAGGTAAAGAACATAACTCTATGTTGGTTGAGGCCACATTTCAACTTAAAATACATAGTTTCAACAAAATACTTCCTTGAAATTTGAATAGTCCCAACAAATATTTGTGCGAGCAAAAAAGAATGACCAAACAAAGGTATTACATTTACACAATAGAGAAAAGGGTATAATGCAGGTGGGCATAGTACCATCTATGCACTAGGTCATCCACATTATAACTGAGAAAATTCTATACAGTTCTTCAACTTGGAAATTAAAGTATAATTACAAAGATAATAAACTATCGAGAGTCTAGATATTCCTGTGCAGCACAAAGCACCGAGTTTGTAAAGGGAACAACGCCCTTTATTAACAAATCTTACAGAGAAGAAAACCCTAGAAGGGAAGATCCTTCGACAAACTTGGGGAAACCTCTTGAAACCCTAACCATTTGATTATGTATGTTGTCATTAAGACCGAGAAGCCATATAATATGTAGAGTACCAAGACCTAGACATCACCCTAAAACTTAATCCTTCACCTCGAGGGCACCACACCAGTATGTACTCTTACCTAGAAACCCTTAAAGCCCAAAGTTGCAAGAGCGCCTTTCCACCAGGTGTAGCCGAGAGATTTGAGGCGTTCAACAGGCATCCTACATGGTATCATAGCCATAAGGTATTCGATTAGTGCGATTGATAAAACAAATACATAATAGTTGAGACAGCCAAGAAAAAAGGACAATGCTAGGAAGCATCCAACCCAAACATGTCATACCCGGGAGATGTCGAAATCGCCACTGAAGGAGCACCTCTCCTTCTGAAATAGTTAAGAGCCATAGTTGTACCCGGAAGATCCTACGAGTAGCATGAACCCACATAAAAAGAAAACATGATTAGAGCAACTCGTGAACATGTAGCGCTTCCAGCTATGAATGTCTAAGAAGGTAAGCATGTAATAGCTCTGCGGAAACACAATTCACCTAAAAGGTCTTGTCCGCTACCAAACCCTGAGTCTGAACAATACTGGCAACTTGAACGTAATTCTGTCCGCCCATTATACTGGAGCTACTAATGGAAGGGCCAAACCGGAGTAGGCTCCCCAAGGGAGCTGCCAAGCAAATGAGGTCAATCTCATTGCATTCCAAAGAAGAGGTAAGTCCTCAGAAGGTTGCCACTGTCGGATTGCGAGAGATATTATACGGTGTTGATGAGGGCAGGGTTTCCAAGTGGGCTGATGAGACTAGACCTCCTTCCTAGGCCACGTACAGGATGAAGGAGGTAGAGTTAATAACATTCGCAGCAAGCATGGCAAGCCATGTGATGGCAAAAGCATAAAACGCAGATTGGAGTCTATTTGCAAGCCGCGTGGACCACTAAGCATGAAACCAAACCCTCTGAATTAAAGTTCTTATTAATGACGCTAGTACAATAGTGATTACAACAAAATCTAGAGCTGCGTGTATACCAAGAATTCAATATTATGGAGAAACTTTATAGTTATGTAGTAAATTTTTTTATGAGGTATGTCATTTTTGTAATTTAATAAGGTGGAGTCATTACAAGTGGTATGAGAGCCAATTTTCAAAAACTGTGGCCTCTGGGAAATAAACAGATAAAGTATATTCATTTTATTTCCATTTCTATTGTGTATTTAAAGAAACAAAACAATTAATGCATTAACCCTTCTTCTGTTACTATTCTTATGTTAATTACAGGAAAACAGAAGACTGCCAATATGAGAAGAGCAGACAGTGTTTCGCATAAGTTTGTGGTGGGTCAGGGACCTACAATAGGCCCTGAAAATAACCCAGAATTATGGGTACAGCTTGAAGAGGAGGCTCGCAATACGAATCTTGCAATATTAGAGATAGTAAAGGACTTGAAAAATGAAATGGCCCGATTGCGGGAGGATAACGTGAGGTTAACCATGGAACAGGAAAGAATTTTAAAGAGCCTATCTGACAAGTGGAATCAGCAACCGCTGAATCCTAGCGCTGAGCAGCAAAGGGTGTTAGAGGAGCAGAATCACCACACAGAACCAGAAGAGTCAGAAGGAAGGGAGGAAGAACGAGAAGAATGACCTGATAATGCTTCCAAGCAACAGAAATAAAAAAGGCAACAGATAGAGTTGCAAGGGGAATTTCATAATATCAAACCGCCACACTTTGATGGGGAATTGGAGGAAACAGTTGAGGCGTGGTTGATTAATATGAACAAGTACTTCCAACTATATGAATATGATCACAACCTCAAGGCACGGTTGGCCATTTTCCAATTACAAGGAAAAGCCACCCTGTGGTGGGAAGAAGTTAAGATTGGAAGAGGAGTAAGTGAACATAATATAACTTGGGAAAATTTTCAAAAATACTTGAAGGAAAGATACCTGACCAAACGTTTTTACGAAGAAAAAGCAAGAGAATTCCATGACCTGCGACTGGGACAACAAACTATGGATAAGTTTATCACTCGTTTTATTTCATTTCTCTATTATGTGCCTTATATTTGAGAGGAAAAGGCTAAAGTATAGATGTTTGTCAGTAGTTTACCTTTCAACAGGAGGGAAAGAATTGAGTTTCACAATACAAAGATGATGGATGAGGTAATACGTAAAACCATAATTTGTTACCAGCAAAGTAAACAGAAGGGAGAAATCTCGGGTAAAAGGTGGATTGATAAGAGAAGCAACAAGTTGGTTGGAGATAATAAAGGAAATCGAAGTGGTTGTAACAAGGGATTTGCCAAGGGGAAAAATGGCAGAAATATACAGAAGAATCCGCTCAGGTCAAAGCCAACCAATGAGTCGAGAATCAACGAACAACCTGGAAAAATAGACAATGAAGGGATAGTGAGGCCTCGAGTGCAATGTTGGGGCTGCGGTAGGCCTCATTACGTTAAAAATTGTCCTCAATGAAAGGGAACCGAACAGGTTTCCGAGATCCATGAAGCATCTACAATGGGCGATGTAGGACATAGTTTACCAAGGATTAATGCTACCCTGGAAGATTGTCAGGAGGAGTACCAGCCGACCATGGTGGAATTTGAAGGTAAGATCTTAGACCTTGCTCTAACTATTTTAATTGATCCTGGAGCTACATTAGGTTATATTAGTCCTAAGGTTGTGGAGCATTGTAAATTGCAACATGTTAAATTTAAGGACCCTTGGCTAGTAGAACTGGCAATAGGGGCAAAGAGACGAGTGCTTACTAAGGTCAATAACTGCCCTTTAAAGATAGTAGGACAACGAGTGAGGTCAATAACTGCCCTTTAAAGATAGCAGGACAACCAGTGATGGCATATTTAAATGTGCTTCCCCTTGGTTCGTATAATGTACTGATTGGTATGGACTGGTTAGAAAAACATTGGTCCATAAATAACTGTAAAACAAAGACTATCTGTTACAAAGATGAGCTTGGAGCAAGGCAAGAGATGCAAGGAATTAAGTGGCCAGTTTAGATTCGACCAATAACCGCCTCTCAGTTAGCAAAATGCATTAGGAAAGGATGTGAGATTTATGCCATCCAAGTGGGTTATGCCAACTCGAAAAATAAAACAATCACATTGGAAAACATTCCTGTGATACAAGAATTTGCTGATGTGTTTCCGGAAGAGATTCTCGGACTGCCACCCAAGAGAGACATAGACTTTACTATCGAATTGTTGCCAGGGGCAGCCCCGATATCCCAAGCGCCCTATAGAATGAGCACACCAGAATTGACAGAGTTAAAAATGCAGTTACAGGATTTGTTAGACAAAAACTACATTCGCCCCAGTGTGTCCCCCTGGGGAGCCCCGGTATTGTTCGTAAAGAAGAAAGATAGTACCCTTCACATGTGTATGGATTTTCATCAATTGAATAAATTGACAATAATAAATAAGTATCCTCTACCCCGTATTGATGAACTTTTTGATCAAGTAGAGCAACAATATTCTCCAAGATTGATTTGCGATCAGGGTATCACCAAATCAGGATTAAAGAAGAAGACATAGCAAAAACTTCTTTTAGAACACGATATGGTCATTATGAGTATGTGGTGTTACCCTTTGGGTTAACCAATGCCCCTACAACCTTTATGTGTTTAATAAATATCATATTTCATCAGTATTTGGATAAGTTTGTGCTAATTTTTATTGATGATATACTGAAATATTCTCGAACTATGGAGGAGCATAAGGAGCACCTCAGATTGGTACTGCAAACCCTCCAAGAGCACTAGTTATATGCCAAGTCTAGAAAGTGTGATTTCTTTAAGGAACAAACACAATATTTGGGACATATAATCACTAAAGAAGGGATCGTGATGGATCCCAAAAAGACAAGGAACATAATGGAATGGATGGTACCAAAGGATGTGACAGACATCAGATCCTTCTTGGGATTAGCAGGTTATTACAGACGGTTTGTAGAAGGATTTTTGATAGTAGCTTATCCTATCACTTCCTTAAGAAAAAGGGAAGAACCTTTAGGTGGACCCCAGAATGCCAAAAGAGTTTTGAGCAACTTAAGCATCTGCTCACCACCGCACCCATTCTAAGCATAGTCAATCCTAGTAAAGATTATGTTGTGTGCACGAATGAAAGTAAAGGGGTGGTAGGAGATGTGTTAATGCAAGAATTTAAGGTAATTTCTTACGAGTCAAGAAAATTAAAAGAGCATGAGCAGAAATATTCCACTTATGATCTAGAGCTGGCAGCCATCATTCACGCTTTAAAGATTTGGTGACATTATCTTATGGGAAGAAATTTTTTATTATTGATAGACCACCACAGTCTGACCAATTATTTTAGCCAGCCCACCTTAAACGCTATGCAAGTACGGTGGATGGATTTCTTAAGTGCTTTTGATTTTGAGATCAAGCATTTGAAAGGGAAAGAGAACCAGGTGGTGGATTCTTTGAGTAAAAAATTAAAATGTCTATATGAGATTTCTTGCAATAAAGGGAAAATCAACTTCGAAGAAATGATTAAGAAGGCATCAGAACAAGATATCGTATATCAGCAAATAAAACAACAACCACAGCACTGAACCAACAAGGAAAATCAGCAAGGTTATATTATGGATGTTGCTAGAATGTTGTATTATAAGAAAAGGATGTATGTGCCTAATCAAAACAACATTAAAAACCTGATTTTGGATGAATTTCATAAAAGTCACTATGTTGGACACCCGGGGGTATCAAAAAATGATCACTGCGCTGAGAAACGAATATTTTTGGTTGGGTATGAAGAAAGATGTGGCCAACAAATTAAAGCAGAACACCAACACCCTGTGGGGTTATTACAACCATTACCCATTCCGTAATGGAAGTGGGAAACCATTTCTATGGACTTCATAATGGGTTTGCCCAAGTCAAAGAAAAATAATGACTCCATCATGGTGGTGGTGGACAAGTTAAGTAAATCAGCACATTTTATACTTGTGTAATCTACTTACAGAGTTGTACAGATCGCCCATTTTTTTATGCAGAATATATTTAGGTTGCATGGGTTATGAAAAACAATAATTTCAGACCGTGATGTAAATTTTACATCGGTCTTTTGGAAAACCTTGTTTTAAGAATTAGGGACTCAGCTGAATTTCGTTACAGCTTATCACCCTAGGACTGACAGACAAAGAGAACAGGTGAATGAGGTGGTGGAAGACATGTTAAGGGCATATGTAACACAACAACCAACCAAGTGGGAAGATTATCGGCACTTGGTCGAGTTCGCGTACAATAATGGCTATGATACATCATTGCAAATTAACCCATTTGAAGTATTGTATGGGCAGAAGTGTCCCACGCCCTCAAGCTAGGGTGAACTAGAAGACAGATTGATGTTAGGTCCCGAAATTCTTAAGGAAATGGAAGAAATGGTTAAGAAGGTACTTTCCAATTTAAAGGCAACTCAAGATACGCAAAAGAACTTTGTTGACTAGAAAAGGAAGTTTAAGGAGTATCAATTCAGTGATCATGTGTATGTGAGAATTCAAGCAAAAAATAGCACATTACAAGGGAGCGGGTGCGCTAAGTTGGCACCTAGATTTTGTGGAGCTTTTCAGGTCTTAGCAAGAATTAGGCCGGTAGCATACTAGCTCGCTCTGCCGAGTCATATATGGGTCCATAAGGTCTTCCATGTTTTCGTGTTAAAAAATATGTTTATGATCCTAAGCATTTAATCAGATGGCAGGATATACAAGTAAGAACTATCTCTGGTAGATCAATCTAAATGTTTGTTTGTTTGTTTTTTTTTTAACTGATTTAAGATGTTGCATGTTTCAGGTCGAACCAGAAGGAGAAATCCTGGTCGAGCCGCTGAACATCCTCGACTGGAGAGAAGTAATGTTGCAGAAATGAGCTATTACCCAAGTTAAAATGCAGTGGCAGCACTTTGGGCTTGATGAGGCCACCTCGGAAGATGAAGGGCTCATGAAAAATGCTTACCTAGGGCTGTTCATAGCCGAAAGACATCGAGACGATGTCCAATTTCAAGAGGGGGAGATGTAATAGAATGTTGTAAATATTTTATTTACCATAGTGAAAACAAACTAAAGGATGATGGTTATTATCTGTTTGAATTAATTAATATTTTTATTTTATTGAATGAAAATGAGAAATGATTTCCTAGTGAAGAGGAGATCATGTAACTTCTGAGGAGGGAAGTTAAAAGAAACAGTTGCTAGAACCCTAACTACCTCCCCTAACCATGGAGGGCTTCCACGAAAAGGAAGTGAGAGGAGGAAAAAAATTGCACTATAGAGACAGGTAGTGGAAAAGGGGAAAAAGCTTGCTATGTCTGGTGATGATAAAATATCAAAGGTGCAGAGCGTGAGCAACCTGCAAAAGAATGTATGTCTTTGAGAAAGCTAGGGGGGAGATTTGGTCTCGAAAGACAATCTCATGGTAGGGTGGTTTAACTAGCTTCAGAATGAGAGGTGACCTCTACCTCTGGAGTTACTTACTTGGAAGCAACTCAAGTATGAGGTACCAACCGAAGACTGTGCTAATATTTGAACTCAATTCAAAGTGTTATAACCGAAATAAATATAACAAGTTTTAGATACTTTCTTTATATACAGAGTTTACTATTTTTGAAAGATACTTGTAGCAAGTTCAACTGTCAAGGTGGGTCATTCTCATTTAAGAAATTAGTTTATATTCTCTGTTTTAAAAAAAAAATTGTTCAAAGTGGAAAGTTGATTTCTATTTTGTTGAAAAACTTCGTTCCAACAATCTAAAGATTTTTGGTAGAATAATTCTGTTGCAAAGAAAAAAATATAATTCTTTTACAGTTCCATTCAATGCGAAAATGAAATATAAGGCCATAGTGAGGAAAAACAAATTAGGCCACGTGGGCTAATGTATTTTCAAATATTAGAATTGTATGATAATATAAGAACCCCAGGACTATGTATAGTTCCTAAATAAATCAACGGAAGTGGAAAAAGATTTCTCATATGCATGACTAAATAAAGAACTGATAATAGATATCTAATTTGTAAGTAACCTAAAGACAAATGTAGAAGTAGATTAACCATGTTCTGGAGCGGATAACAAGTTCTGGGTATGCAAAAGAAGGGTCGCTCTACCCCGTGGTTAGGGTTATGAACCATGGATGAGTCCAAGAATCCTTAAGTCTAGAGCATAACAGTGGAACCCTGTCGGATCATAACTGAACCTTTCGAGGGATGAAACCCTCATGATTATAAAGCCATAGGATTTGTAAAACACAAGGCAATCTTATAAAAGAAATTGGTGCTAAGGGAGAACATTAACACATTGACCTTGTATGAATAGGCTACGATATTTACAAACCAGAATCGCGCACAGTAAGAATAAAGCCAAAAACCAAAATGCGGCTATCAAAAGACTCTGTATCTGACATTCAATTTCATAGGTAAAGAACAAAACTCTATGCTAGTCGAGGCCACATTTCAACTTACAATACATAGTTTCAACACAATACTTCCTTGAAATTTGAAGAGTCCCAACAAATATTTGTGCAAGAATAAAAGAATGACCAAACAAAGGTATTACATTTACACAACATAGAAAAAGGTCCGATGTAGGTGGGCACAGTCCTAGCTATGCACTAGGTCAACTACATTATAAGTGAGAAAATTCTATATAGTTCTTCAACTTGGAAATTCCAGTATAATTACAAAAAATGTAAACTAGCAAGAGTCTAGATATTCCCTGTGCAGTAGAAAGCACCGAGTTCATAAAGGGAACAATGCCCTTTACTAACAAATCTTACATAGAAGAAAACCCCAGAAGGGAAGATCCTTCGACAAACTTGGGGAAAACCTCTTGAAACCCTAACCATTTTATTTTGTATGTTGCCATTAAGAACAAGAAGCCATATAATATGTAGAGTACCGAGACCTAGACATCACCCTAAATCTTAATCCTTCAGCGCGAGGGCACCAGGTCGGGATCAACTCTTACCTAGAAACCCTTAAAGTCCAATGCCGCAGGAACACCTTTCCACCAGTTGTAGCCGAGAGATTCGAGGCAGTCAACAGGTATCTTGCATGGTATCACAGCCATAAGGTATTCGATTAATGTGACTGATAAAAAAAATACACAATAGCTGAGACAACAAAGAAAAAAGGACAATGCTAGGAAGCTTCCAACACAAACATGTCTTGCCCGGGAGATGTTGAAGCCGCCACTGAAGGAGCACCTCTTCTTCTGAAATAGTTAAGAGCCATAGCTATACCTGGAACATCCTGCGAGCAACATGAACCCACATAAAAAGAAAACATGATTAGAGCAACTGGTGAACATGTAGCACTTCCAACTATGAATGTTTAAGAAGGTAAGCCTGTAATAGCTCTGCGGAAACACAATTTACCTGAAAGGATTTGTCCGATGCCAAACCCTGAGTCTGAACAACACTGGTAACTTGAATGTAATTTTGTGCGCCCAGTATACCAGAGCTGCTAATCGAAGGGCCAAACCAGAGCAAGCTTCCCAGGAGAGCTGTCAAGCAAATGAGGTCAATCTCATCGCATTCCAAAGAAGAGGTAACTCCCAATTGTGGGAGATATTATGCATTGTCAATGAGGGTGGGGTTTCCAAGTGGGCTAATGAGACTAAACCGCCTGCCCGGGCCACGTACAGGACGAAGTGGGTAGAGTTAATAACATTCGCAACAAGCATGGCAAGCCACGTGATGGCAGAAGCATAAAACGCAGATTGGAGTTTATTTGCAAGCCGCGTGGACCACCAAGCATAAAACCAAACCCTCGGAATTAAAGTTCTTATTAATGACGCTAGTACAATAGTGATTACAACCAAATCTAGAGCTGCGTGTATACCAAAAATTCAATATTGTGGAGAAACTTTAAAGTTACAGTAATTTTTTTTTATGAGGTATGTAATTTTTGTAATTTAATAAGGTGGAGTCATTACAAGTGGTATTAGAGCCAAGTTTCAAATATTGTGGCCTCTGGGAAATAAATAGATAACGTATATTCATTTTATTTCCATTTCTATTGTGTATTTAAAAAAAAAAACAATTAATGCGTTAACGCTTCTTCTGTTACTTTTCTTATGTTAAGTACAGGAAAACAGAAGACTTCAAATATGAGAAGAGCAGATAGTGTTTCGCATAGGTTTGTGGTGGGTCAGGGACACCCAAGAGGCCCTGCAAATAACCCAAAATTATGGGTACAGCTTGGAAAGGTGGCTCGCAATACGAATCTTGCAATATTAGAGATAGTACACGAGTTGAAAAATGAAATGGCCTGATTGTGTGAGGATAATGCGAGGTTAACCATGGAACAGGAAAGGGTTTTAAAGAGCATATCTGACAAGCAGAATCAACAACCACTGAATCCCAATGCTGAGCAGCAAAGGGTGTCGGAGGAGCAAAATCACCAAACAGAAGTAGAAGAGTCAGAAGGACGAGAGGAAGAACAAGAAGAATGATATGATAATGCTTCCAAGCAACAGACGTCAAAAAGGCAACGAATAGAGTTGCAAGGGGAGTTTCGTAAGATCAAACCTCCACACTTTGATGGAGAATTGGAGGAAGCAGTCAAGGCGTGGTTGATTAATATGGAAAAATACCTCCAGCTATATGAATACGATCAGAACCTCAAGGCATAGTTGGCCATTTTCCAATTACAGGGAAAAGCCACCCTCTGGTGGGAAAAAGTTAAGATTGTAAGAGGAGTAAGCGAACATAATATAACTTGGGAAAATTTTCAAAAATACTTTAAGTAGGGATACCTGACCGAATGTTTTTACGATGAAAAAGCAAGAGAATTCCATGACATGTGACTGCGACAACAAACTATGGATGAGTTTATCACTCGTTTTACTTCATTGCTCTGTTATGTGCCTTATATTCGAGAGGAAAAGGCTAAATTAAAGAGGTTCGTCAATAGTTTACCTTTGAACATGAGGGAAAGAATTGAGTTTGACAATCCAAAGATGATGGATAAGGTAATAATTAAAGCTATAATTTGTTACCAACAAAGTAACCAGAAGGGAGAAATCTCAGGTGAAAGGTGGATTGATAAGAGAAGCAACAAGTTGGCTGGAAATAATAAAGGAAATTGAGGTGGTGGTAACAAGGGATTTGCCAAGGGGAAAAATGAGAGAAATATACAGAAGAATCCGCTCATCTCAAATCCAACCAATGAGTCTAGAATCAATGAACAACGAGGAAAAATAGACAATGAAGGGACAGCAAGGCCTCGAGTGCAATGTTGGGGCTGCGGTGGGCCTCATTACGTTAAAAACCGTCCTCAATGAAAGGGAACCGAACAAGTTTCCCAGATCCATGAAGCATCTACAGTGGATGATGTAGGATGTAGTTTACCAAGGATTAATGCTACCGTGGAAGATCATCACGTGGAGTACCAGCCGACCATGGTGGAATTTGAAGGTAAGATCTCAGACCTTGCTGTAACTATTTTAATTGATCCCAGAGCTGCATTAAGTTATATTAGTCCTAAGGTTGTGAAGCATTGTAAATTTCAACATGTTAAATTTAAGGACCCTTGGCTAGTATAACTGGCAATAGGGGCAAAGAGAAGAGTGCTTGCTAAGGTCAATAACTTCCCTTTAAAGATAGCAGGACAACCCGTGATAGCAAATTTAAACGTGCTTCCCCTTGGTTCATATGATGTACTGATTGGTATGGACTGGTTAGAAAAACACTGGTCCATAACTAACTGTAAAACAAAGACTATCTATTACAAAGATGAGCTTGGAGGAAGGCAAGAGATGCAACGAATTAAGCAGCCAGTGAAGATTCGGCCAATAACCACCTCTCAGTTAGCAAAATGCATTAGGAAAGGATGTTAGATTTATGCCATCTAAGTAGGTTATGCCAACTCAAAAAATAAAACAACCACATTGGAAAACATTCCCGTGATACAAGAATTTGCTGATGTGTTTCCGGAAGAGATTCCCACACTCCCACCCAAGAGAGACATAGACTTTACTATCGAATTGGTGCCAAGGCAAGCCTCGGTATCTCGAGTGCCCTACAGAATGAGCACACCAAAATTGATAGAGTTAAAAATACAATTACAGGATCTGTTAGACAAAAACTACATTAACCCCAGTGTGTCCCCCTACGGAGCCTCGATATTGTTTTTTAAGAAGAAAGATAGGACCCTTCGCATGTATATGGATTATCGTCAATTGAATAAATTGACAATCAAAAATAAGTATCCTCTACCTCGTATTGATGAACTTTTTGATCAAGTAAAAGGAGCAACGATATTCTCCATGATTGATTTGCAATAAGGCTATCACTAAATCAGGATTAAAGAAGAAGACATAGAAAAAATTGATTTTAGAACACGATATGGTCGTTATGAGTTTGTGATGTTACCCTTTGGGTTAACCAACGCCCCTGCAACCTTTATGTGTTTAATGAACGTCATATTTCATCAGTATTTGGATAAGTTTGTGTTGATTTTTATTGATGATATATTGATATATTCCCGAACTATGGAGGAGCATAAGGAGCACCTCAGATTGGTACTGCAAACCCTCCTAGAAAACCAGTTATATGCCAAGTTCATCAAGTGTGATTTATTTAAGGAACAAATACAATACTTGGGACATATAATCACTAAAGAAGGGATCACGGTGGATCCCGAAAAGATAAGGACCATAATGGAACGGCTAGTACCAAAGGATGCAGTAAACATTAGATCCTTCATGGGATTAGCAGGTTATTACAGACGGTTATTAGAAGGATTTTCGAGAATAGCTTATCCTATCACTTCCTTACAGAAAAAGGGAAGAACCTTTAGGTGGACCCCAGAATGCCAAAAGAGTTTTGGGCAACTTAAGCATCTGCTCACCATCGCACCCATTCTAAGCATAGCCAATCCTAGTAAAGATTATGTGGTGTGTACAGACGCAAGTAAGGAAGGGGTAGGAGGTGTATTAATGCAATAAGGGAAGGTAATTGCTTACGAGTCAAGAAACTTAAAAGAGCATGAGCATAAATATTCCGCTTATGATCTGGAGTTAGCAGCCATCATTCACACTTTAAAAATGTGGTGACATTATCTTATTGGAAGAAAATTTTTATTATTGACAGACTACTACAGTCTGACCAATTATTTTAGCTAACCCACCTTAAATGCTAGGCAAGTACGGTGGGTGGATTTCTTAAGTGTCTTTGATTTTGAGATCAAGCATTTGAAAGGAAAAGAGAATCGGGTGGCAGACGTTTTTAGTCAAAAATTACAATGTCTATATGAGATTTCTTGCAGTAAAGGGAAAAGAACCTTCAAATAAATGATTAAGAAGGTAGCAGAACAAGATACTGCATATCAACAAATAAAACAGCAAGCGCAACAGTCAACCAGAAAGGAAAATCAGCAAGGTTACGCTATGTATGTTGCTGGAATGTTGTATTATAAGAAAAAGGTTGTATGTGACTAATCCAAACAGCATTAAAAACCTAATTTTGGATGAATTTCATAGAAGTCACTATGCTAGACACCCGAGGTATCAGAAAATGATCACTACGCTCTGAAAACAATATTATTGGCTGGGTATGAAGAAAGACGTGGCTAAATACTTGGCATGTTGTCTGGAGTGCCAACAAATTTAAGCAGAACACCAACACCCTGCAGGGTTATTACAACCATTACCCATTCTGGAATGGAAGTGGGAAACCATTTCTATGGACTTCATAATGGGTTTGCCCAAGTCAAAGAAAAATAATGACTCCATCATGGTGGTGGTGGACAAGTTAAGTAAATCAGCACATTTTATACCTGTGAAATCTACTTACAAAGTTGTGCAGATCGCCCATGTTTTTATGCAGAATATATTTAGGCTGCATGGGTTACCAAAAACAATAATTTCAGACTGTGATGCAAAATTTACATCGGTCTTTTGGAAAACATTGTTTGAAGAATTGGGGACTGAGCTGAATTTTAGTACAGCTTATCACCCTCAGACTGACGAACAAACAGAACGGGTGAACGAGGTGGTGGAAGACATGTTAAGGGCATATGTAATGTAGCAACCAACCAAGTGGGAATATTATCTGCACTTGGTCAAGTTGGCGTACAATAATGGCTATCATACATCATTGCAAATGAGCCCATTCGAAGTATTGTATGGGCGGAAGTGTTGCACGCCCTCAAGCTGGGGTGGACTGGAAGACAGATTGATGTTAGGTCCCGAAATTCTTAAGGAAATGGAGGAAATGGTTAAGAAGGTACATTCCAATTTAAAGGCAGCTCAGGATAGGAAAAAGAACTTTGCTGGCTGGAAAAGGAAGTTTAAGGAGTATCAAGTCGGTGATCATGTGTATGTGAGAATTCGAGCAAAAAAGAGCACATTACAATGTAGTGGGTGTGCTAAGTTGGCACTCGGATTTTGTGGACCTTTGCAGGTCTTAGCAAGAATTGGGCCGGTAGCATACCAGCTCGCTCTGCTGAGTCATATACGGGTCCACAATGTCTTCCATGTTTCCGTGTTAAAAGATATGTTTATGATCCCAACCATGTAATCAAATGGCAGGATATACAAGTAAGAATTATCTCCGACAGATCAATCTAAATGTTTTTTTTTAATTGATTTAGGATGTTGCATGTTTTAGGTCTAACCGGAAGGAGAAATCTTGGTCAAGCCACTGAACATCCTTGACCAGAGAGAAGTATTGTTGCAGAAACGAGCTATTAACCAAGTTAAAGTGCAGTGGGAACACTTTGGGCCTGATGAGGCCACCTGGGAAGATGAAGAGCTCATGAAAAAGGCTTACCCAAGTTTGTTCATGGCCGAAAGACATCGGGACAATGTCCAATTTCAGGAGGGGGGATATGTAATATCTCAAGAATGTTGTAAATATTTTATTTACCATAGTGAAAACAAACTGAAGGATGATGGTTATTATCTGTTTCAATTAATTAATATTTTTATTTTATTGAATGAAAATGAGAAATGATTTCCTAGTGAAGAGGAGATCATGCGACTTCTGAGGAGGGAAGTTAAAAGAAACAGTTGCCGGAACCCTAACTACCTCCCCTAACCGTGGAGGGCTTCCAGGAAAAGGAAGTGGGGAGGAAAAAAATGGGTTGTAGAGACAGGCAGTGGAAAAGGGGAAAAAGCTTGCTATGTCTGGTGATGATCAGATAGCAAGGGCGTAGAGCGTGAGCAACCTTCAAAAGACTGTATGTCTTTGAGCAAGCTAGGGGGGAGATTTGGTCTCGAAAGACAATCTCATGGTCGGGTGGTTTGACTCGTTACAGAATCAGAGGTGACCTCTTCCTCTGGAGTTACTTAGTTGGAAGCAACTCAGATATGAGGTACCAACCGAAGACTGTGCTAATATTTGAACTGAATTAGAAGTGTTATTCTTTTGCAAGCAACAGGTTCCTAGAGTTTATAATCAAAATAGGTATATAAAGTTTTAGATACTTTCTTTATATGCAGAGTTTACTATTTTCGAAAGATACTTGTAGCAAGTTCAACTGTCGAGGTGGGTCATTCTCATTTAAGAAATTAGTTTATATTCTCTGTTTAAAAAAAGAACTTTGCTCAGAGTGGAAAGTTGATTTCTATTTTGTTGAAAAACTTCGTTCCGACAGTCTAAAGATTGCTGGTAGAATAATTCTGTTGCAAATAAAAAATTATAATTCTTTTACAGGTCCATTCAATGCGGAAATGCAAGATAATACCACAGTGAGGAAAAACAAACTAGGCCACCTGGGCTAATGTATTTTCAAATATCAGAACTGTATGATAATATAAGAACCCTAGGACTATGTATAGTTCCTAAATAAAACAACGGAAGCATAAAAAGCCTTCTCATACGCATGACTAAATAAATAACTGATAATAGATGTCTTGTTTGTAAGTAACCTAAAGACAAATGTAGAAGTAGATTAACCATGTTCTGGAGCAGATAACAAGTTCTGGGTATGCGAAAGAAGGGTCGCTCTGCCCCGTGGTCAAGGTTATGAACCGTGGATGAGTCCAAGAATCCCTGAGTCCAGAGCATAATAGTGGAACCCTGTCAGATCATAACTGAGCCTTTCGAGGGATGAAACCCTCATGATTATAAAGCCATAGGATTTGCAAAACACAACGCAATCTTATAAAAGAAATTGGTGTCGAGGGAAAAGATTAACACATTGACCCTGTATGAACAGGCTCCGATATTTACAAACTAGAATCATGCACAGTAAGAAGAAAGCCAAAAACCAAAATGCGGTCATCAAAAGACTCTATATATGACATTCAATTTCATAGGTAAAGAACATAACTCTATGCTGGCCTAGGCCACATTTCAACTTAAAATACATAGTTTCAATGCAATACTTCTTTGAAATTTGAACAGTCCCAACAAATATTTGCGCAAGCATAAAAGAATGACCAAACAAAGGTATTACATTATACAACAGAGAAAAGGGTCCGATGCAGGTGGACATAGTCCCAGCTATCCACCAGGTCATCCACATTATAACTGAGAAAATTCTATATAGTTCTTGAACTTGAAAATTCCAGTATAATTACAAAAATAATAAACTAGCCAGAGTCTAGATATTCCCTGTGCAGCAGAAAGCACCGAGTTCGTAAAGGGAACAACACCCTTTATTAATAAATCTTACATAGAAGAAAACCCCAGAAGGGAAGATCCTTCGACAAAATTGGGGAAAACCTCTTGAAACCCTAACCATTTGATTCTGTATGTTGTCATTAAGACCAAGAAGCCATATAATATGTAGAGTACCGAGACCAAGACATCACCCTAAACCTTAATCCTTCAGCTCGAGGGCACCAGGCCACGATGAACTCTTACCTGGAAACCCTTAAAGCCCAACGCTGTAGGAGCGCCTCTCCACCAGTTGTAGTCGAGAGATTCGAGGTAGTCAACAGGCATCCTGCATGGTATCATAGCCATAAGGTATTCAATTAATGCGACTAATAAAACAAATACACAATAGCTGAGACATCCAAGAAAAAAGTACAATGCCAGGAAGCTCCAACCCAAACATTTCTTACTCGGGAGATGTCAAAACCGCCACTCAAGGAGCACCTCTTCTTCTGAAATAGTTAATAGCCATAGCTATACCTAGAACATCCTGTGAGCAGCATGAACCAACATAAAAAGAAAACAAGATTAGAGCAACTGGTGAACATGTAGCACTTACAACTATGAATGTTTAAGAAGGTAAGCATGTAATAGATTTGTGGAAACACAATTTACCTGAAAGGTCTTGTCCGCTGCCAAACCCTTAGTCTGAACAATACCAACAACTTGAATGTAATTCAGTGCGCCTAGTTTACTGGAGCTGCTAATGGAAGGGCCAAACGAGAGTAGACTCCGTAGGAGAGCTGCCAAGCAAATGAGGTCAATCTCATCGCATTCCAAAGAAGAGGTAAGTCTCGAAAAGGTTGCCATCATCAAATTACAACAGATATTATGCATCGTTGATGAGGGCGGGGTTTCCAAGTGGGCTGATGAGACTGGACCACCTGCCCAGGCCACGTACAGGACGAAGCGGGTAGAGTTAATAACATTCACAGCAGGCATGGCAATCCACGTGATGGCAGAAGCATAAAACACAGATTGGAGTCTGTTTGCAAGTCGCGTGGACCACCAAGCATGAAACCAAACCCTCGGAATTAAAGTGCTTATTAATGGCACTAGTACAATAGTGATTACAGCAAAATCTAGAGTTGTGTGTATACCAAGAACTCAATATTGTGGAGAAACTTTATAGTTGCAGTAAATTTTTTTTTATGAGGTATGTAATTTCTGTAATTTAATAAGGTGGAGTCATTACAAGTGGTATTAGAGCCAAGTTTCAAAAACTGTGGCCTCGAGAAATAAATAGATAAAGTATATTCATTTTATTTCCATTTCTATTGTGTATTTAAAGAAAAAATAAAAAACAGTTAACGCGTTAACCCTTCTTCTGTTACTTTTCTTATGTTAAGTACAGGAAAACAGAATACCATCAATATGAGAAGAGCAGACAGTGTTTCACATAGGTTTGTGGTGGGTTAAGGACCTGCAACAGGCCCTAAAAATAACCCAAAATTAGGGGTAAAGCTTGGAGAGGAGGTTCGCAATACGAATCTGGCAATATTAGAGACAGTACAGGAGTTGAAAAATGAAATGGCTAGATTGCAGGAGGATAACGCGAGGTTAACCATGGAATAGGAAAGGACTATAAAGAGCCTATCTGACAAGCAGAATCAATAACCGCTGAATCCCAGCGCTGAGCAACAAAGGGTGTCGGAGGAGCAAAATCATCACACAGAACGAGAAGAGTTAGAAGGAAGGGAGGAAGAACGAGAAGAATGATCTGATAATGCTTCTGAGCAAAATACATTAAAAAGGCAATGGATAAAGTTGCAAGGGGAGTTTCGTAAGATCAAACCGCCACACCTTGATGGAGAATTGGAGGAAGCAGCCGAGGCATGGTTGATTAATATGAACAAATACTTCCAGCTATATGAATACAATCACAACCTCAAGGCACAGTTGGCCATTTTCCAATTATAGGGAAAAGCCACCTTGTGGTGGGAAGAAGTTAAGATTGTAAGAGGAGTAAGCGAACATAATATAACTTGGGAAGAATTTCAAAAATACTTTAAGGAAGGATACCTGACCGAACATTTTTATCACTCGTTTTACTTCATTGCTCCATTATGTGCCTTATATTCGAGAGGAAAAGGCTAAAGTACAGAGGTTCTTCAGTAGTTTACCTTTGAAAATGAGGGAAAGAATTGAGTTTGACAATCCAAAAATGAAGGATGAGGTAATACGTAAAGCTAGAATTTGTTACCAGCAAAGTAAATAGAAGGAAGAAATCTCGTGTAAAAGGTGGATTGATAAGACGAGCAACAAGTTGGCTGGAAATAATAAAGGAAATCGAGGTGGTGGTAACAAGGGATTTGCCAAAGGGCAAAACAACATAAATATACAGAAGAATCCGCTCAGGTCAAAGCCAACCAATGAGTCTAGAATCAACGAAAAACATGGAAAAATAGACAATGAAGGGACAACAAGGCCTACAGTGCAATGTTGGGGTTGCGGTGGGCATCATTACGTTAAAAACTATCCTCAATGAAAGGGAACTGAACAGGTTTCCCAGATCCATGAAGCATCTACAGTCGGCGATGTAAGACGTAGTTTACCAAGGATTAATGTTGCCTTGGAAGATCGTCAAGCGGAGTACCAGCCAACCATGGTGGAATTTGAAGGTAAGATCTTAGACCTTGCTGTAACTGTTTTAATTGATCATGGAGCTACATTAAGTTATACTAGTCCTAAGGTTGTGGAGGATTGTAAATTGCAACCTGTTAAATTTAAGGACCCTTGGCTAGTATAGCTGGCAATAGGGGCAAAGAGACGAGTGCTTGCTAAAGTCAATAACTGCCCTTTAAAGATAGCAAGACAGCTAGTGATGGCAGATTTAAACGTGCTTCCCCTTGGTTCGTATAATGTACTAATTTGTATGGGCTGGTAGGAAAACAATGATCCATAATTAACTATAAAACAAAGACTATATGTTACAAAGATGAGCTTGGAGGAAGGCAAGAGATGCAAGGAATTAAGCGGCCAATGCAGATTCGGCCAATAACTTCCTCTTAGTTAGAAAAATGCATTAGGAAAGGATGTCAGATTTATGCCATCCAAGTGGGTTATGCCAACTCGAAAAATAAAACAGCCACATTGGAAAACATTCCTGTGATACAAGAATTTGTTGATCTATTTCTAGAAGAGATTCCTGGACTGCCACCCAAGAGAGACATAGACTTTGCTATCGAATTGGTGCGAGGGGCAGCCCCAGTATCTCGAGCACCCTACAGAATGAGAACACCAGAATTGATAGAGTTAAAAATGCAATTAGAAGAGCTGTTAGACAAAAAATATATTCACCCCAATGTGTCCCCTTGGGGAGCCCTGGTATTGTTCTTTAAGAAGAAAGACGGGATCCTTCACATGTGTATGGATTATCGTTAATTGAATAAATTGACAATAAAAAATAAGTATCCTCTACCCCGTATTGATGAAATGTTTGATCAAGTAAAAGGAGCAACGATATTCTCCAAGATTGATTTGTGATCAAGGTATCACCAAATCATGATTAAAGAAGAAAACATAGCAAAAGCTGCTTTTAGAACACGATATGATCTTTATGAGTTTGTGGTGTTACCCTTTGGGTTAACCAACGCCCCCACAACCTTTATGTGTTTAATGAACGTCATATTTCATTAGTGTTTGGTTAAGTTTGTGCTGTTTTTTATTGAAGATATACTGATATATTCCCGAACTATGGAGGAGCATAAGGAGCAACTCAGATTGGTACTGCAAACCCTCTCGAAACACCAGTTATATGCCAAGTTCAACAAGTGTGATTTCTTTAAAGAACAAATACAATATTTGGGACATATAATCACTAAAGAAGGGATCACAGTGGATCTCGAAAAGATAAGGACCATAATGGAATGGCCGGTACCAAAGGATGTGGCAGACATCAGATCCTTCATGGGATTAGCAAGTTATTACAGACGGTTTGTAGAAGGATTTTTGAGAGTAGCTTATCCTATCACTTTCTTATAGAAAAAGGGAAGAACCTTTAGGTCGACCCCAGAATGCCAAAAGCATTTTGAACAACTTAAGCATCTACTCACCACCACACCCATCTAATCATAGCCGATCCTAATAAAGATTATGTGGTGTGCATGGACGCACGTAAGGAAGGGGTAGGAGGTGTGTTAATGCAAGAAGGGAAGGTAATTGCTTACGAGTCAAGAAAATTAAAAGAGCATGAATATAAATATTCCGCTTATGATCTGGAGTTGGCAGCACTCATTCACGCTTTAAAAATGTGGCGACATTATCTTATGGGAAGAAATTTTTTAGTATTGACGGACCACCACAGTCTGACCAATTATTTTAGCGAGCCCACCTTAAACACTAGGTAAGTATGGTGGGTGGATTTCTTAAATGGCTTTGATTTCGAGATCAAGAATTTGAAAGGGAAAGAAAACCGGGTGGCAGACGCTTTGATTCGAAAATTACAATGTCTATATGATATTTCTTGTAGTAAAGGGAAAAGAACCTTCGAAGAAATGATTAAGAAGGCAACAGAACAAGATACCGCATATCAGCAAATAAAACAGCAAGCACAACGCTCAACCAACAAGGAAAATCGACAAGGTTATGCTATGGATGTTGCTGGAATGTTGTATTATAAGAAAAGGTTGTATGTACCTAATCAAAAAAGCGTTAAAAGCCTGATTTTGGATGAATTTCGTAAAATTCATTATGTTGGACACCCAGGGTATCAGAAAATGATCATTGCACTCTGAAAAGAATATTATTGGCTGGGTATGAAGAAAGATGTGGTTGAATACTTGGCACGCTGTCTGGAGTGCCAAGAAATTAAAGCAGAACACCAACACCCTGTGGGGTTATTACAACCATTACCCATTCCGAAATGGAAGTGGGAAACCATTTCTATGGACTTCATGACGGGTTTTCCCGAGTCAAAGAAAAATAACGAGTCCATCATGGTGGTGGTGGACAAGTTAAGTAAATCAATGCATTTTATACCTGTGAAATCTACTTAGAGAGCTGTGCAGATCGCCCATGTTTTTATGCAGAATATATTTAGGCTGCATGGGTTACCAAAAACAATAATTTTAGACCGTGACGTAAAATTTACATCGGTCTTTTGGAAAACAGTGCTTGAAGAATTGGTGACTCAGTTGAATTTCAGTACAACTTATCACCCTCAGACTGACAGACAAACAGAATGGGTGAACCAGGTGGTGGAAGACATGTTAAGGGCATATGTAATACGACAACCAACCAAGTGGGAAGATTATCTGCACTTGGTCGATTTCATGTACAATAATGGATATCATACATCATTGCAAATGAGCCCATTCGAAGTATTGTACAAGCGGAAGTGTCGCACGTCTTCAAGCTGTGGTGGACCGGAAGACAGATTGATGTTAGGTCTCGAAATGCTTAAGGAAATGGAAGAAATGGTTAAGAAGGTATGGTCCAATTGAAAGGCAGCTTAGGATAGGCAAAAGAACTTTGCTGATTGGAAAAGGAAGTTTAAGGAGTATCAAGTTAGTGATCATGTTTATGTGAGAATTCGAGCAAAAAAGAGCACATTACAATGGAGCGGGTGCGATAAGTTGGCACCCCGATTTTGTGGACCTTTTCAAGTCTTAGCAAGAATTGGGCTGGTAGCATACCAGCTCGCTCTACTGAGTCATATACGGGTCCACAATGTCTGCTATGTTTCCGTGTTAAAAAAATATGTTTATGATCCTAAGCATGTAATGAGATGGCAGGGTATACAGGTAAGAATTATCTCCAGTAGATCAATCTAAATGTTAAAAAAAAAAAAAAATTAGGATGTTGCATGTTTCAGGTCGAATCGGAAGGATAAATCTTAGTCGAGCCGCTGAACATCCTCGATCGGAGAGAAGTAATGTTGCGGAAACGAGTTATTACCCAAGTTAAAATGTAGTGGCAACACTTTGGGCCTAATGAGGCCACCTGGGAAGATGAAGAGCTCATGAAAAAGGCTTACCCACGGCTGTTTATGGCCGAAAGACATCGGGACGATGTCCATTTTCAGGAGGGGGAGATGTAATATCACCAAAATGTTGTAAATATTTTATTTACCATAGTGAAAACAAACTGAAGGATGATTGTTATTATATGTTTGAATTAATTAATATTTTTATTGTATTGAATGAAAATGAGAAATGATTTCCTAGTGAAGAGGAGATCATGTAACCTCTAAGGAGGGAAGTTAAAAGAAATAGTTGTTGGAACCATAACTACCTCCCCTAACCGTGGAGGGCTTCCAGGAAAAGGAAGTGAGGGGAGGAAAAAAACTGTGTTGTAGAGAAAGGCAGTGGAAAAGGGGAAAATGCTTGCTATGTCTCGTGATGATCAAATAGCAAGGGTGTAGAGCACGAGAAACCTACAAAATATTGTATGTCTTTCAGCAAGCTAGGGGGGAGATTTGGTTTCGAAAGACAATCTCATTGCCAGGTGGTTTGACTAGCTACAGAATCAGAGGTGATCTCTTCCTCTAGAGCTACTTACTTGGAAGCAACTCAGGTATGTGGTACCAACCGAAGAGTGTGCTAATATTTGAACTGAATTAGAAGTGTTACTCTTCTACAAGCAATTGGTTCCTAGAGTTTATAAGCAAAATAAATATAGCAAGTTTCAGATACTTTCTTTATATACAGAGTTTACTATTTATGAAAGATACTTGTAGCAAGTGCAACTGTCAAGGAGGGTCATTCTCATTTAAAAAATTAGTTTATATTCTCTATTTTAAAAAAACTTTTTTCAGAGTGGAAAGTTGATTTCTATTTTGTTGAAAAACTCCATTCCGACAGTCTAAAGATTTCTTGTAGAATAATTCTGTTGCAAAGAAAAAGTTATAATTCTTTTGCAATTCCATTCAATGCGAAAATGAAAGATAAGACCATAGTGAGGAAAAATGAACTAGGCCACGTGGGCTAATGTCTTTTCAAGTATTAGAACTATATGATAATATAAGAACCCTAGGACTATGTACAGTTCCTAAATAAAACAACGAAAGTGGAAAGTGCTTTCTCATACGCATGACTAAATAAAGAACTGATAATAGATGTCTCGTTTGTACGTAACCTAAAGAAAAATGTAGAAGCAGATTAACCATGTTCTGGAGCAGATAACAAGTCCGGGGTATGCGAAAGAAGGGTAGCTCTGCCCCGTGCTCAGGGTTATGAATTGCGGATGAGTCCAAGAATCCCTGAGTCCGGAGCATAAGAGTGGAACCCTATTGGGTCATAACTAAACCTTTCGAGGGATGAAACCCTCATGATTATAAAGCCATAGGATTTGAAAAACATAAGACAATCTTATAAAATAAATTGGTGCCGAGGGAAAACATTAACACATTGACCCTGTATGAACACGCTCCGATATTTACAAACTAGAATCGTGCACAGTAAGAATAAAGCCAAAAACGCAAATGCAGTTATCAAAAGATTTTGCATCTGACATTCAATTTTATAGGCAAAGAACAGAACTCTATGCTGGCCGAGGCCACATTTCAACTTAAAATACATAGTTTCAACGCAATACTTCCTTGAAATTTGAACAGTCTCAACAAATATTTGCGCAAGCATAAAAGAATGACTAAACAAAGGTATTACATTTACACGACATAGAAAAGGGTCCGATGCAGGTGGGCATAGTCCCAACTATGCACCAGGTCATCCACATTATAACTGAGAAAATTCTATATAGTTCTTCAACTTGGAAATTCCAGTATAATTACAAAAATAATAAACTAGCGAGAGTCTAGATATTCCTGTGCAGCAGAAAGCACCGAGTTCGTAAAGGGAACAATGCCCTTTATTAACAAATATTACACAGAAGAAAACCCTAGAAGGGAAGATCCTTCGACAAACTTGGGGAAAACCTCTTGAAACCCTAACCATTTGATTTTATATGTTGTGATTAAGACCAAGAAGCCATATAATATGCAGAGTATCGAGACCTAGAGATCACCCTAAACCTTAATCCTTCAGCTCGAGGGCACCAGGTCGGGATGAACTCTTACGTGGAAACCCTTAAAGCCCTACGTTGTAGGAGCGCCTTTCCAGTAGTTGTAGCCGAGAGATTCGAGGCAGTCAATAGGCATCCTGCATGGTATCATAGCCATAAGGTATTCGATTAATGCGACTGATAAAACAAATACACAATAACTGAGACAGCCAAGAAAAAGGGACAATGCGAGCAAGATTCCAACCCGAACATGTCTTACCCGGGAGATGTCGAAACTGCCACTAAAGGAGCACCTCTTCTTTTGAAATAGTTAAGAGCCATAGTTGTACCCGAAACATCTTGCGAGCAGCATGAACCCACATAAAAAGAAAACATGATTAGAGCAACTCGTGAGCATGTAGCGCTTCTAGCTATGAATGTTTAAGAAGGTAAGCATGTAATAGCTCTGCAGAAACACAATTTACCTCAAAGGTCTTGTCCGTTGCCAAAACCTGAGTCTGAACAATACTGACAACTTGAACGTAATTCTGTGCACCCAGTATACTGGAACTGCTAATGGAAGGGGCAAACCAGAGCAGGCTCTGCAGGAGAGCTGCCAAGCAAATGAGGTAAATCTCATCACATTCCAAAGAAGACGTAAGTCACGAGAAGGTCTCCCTTGTTGGATCGCGGGAGATATCATGCAAGGTCGATGAGGGAGGGGTTTCCAAGTGGGCTGATGAGATCGGACCACCTGCCCGGGCCACGTACTAGATGAAGCGGGTAGAGTTAATAACATTCGTGGCAGGCATGGCAAGTGTAACGACCTGCAGTTCCTGGGTGCGCGGGTGAACGGGCGTGCGCACGGATGAGGCTTGAATGAGTGACGGACGAGCTGAACGGACTGCGGTTATGGGATGTGAGCTCTTCCTGTAGTGCGATGATACTTATGCGCACAAGGGAAGGGAGAGCGAGCTTGTTTATAGGCATGATAGCATGTGCGAACATGTATGGAGGCCGACCTTTGAACGTGGGCAAAGCAGACGGTGCGTTGAAGCTTTTGCGATGGCGTTGGGGCATTGGGCGAGTCGGTTGGGCAACTAGACTTCACCCTACGCATGTGTATATATTGGATGAGTGTGGATATCATTCCACCATCAATCACTTGCTCATCTTCTTCGCTCGATGGGAGAAAGGCGCAGATTTAGTGCGTAGTACTAAGAGGAAGGCGTTGATTTGGATGCGCCCATTCTTGGGCACGGTTGCACGGAGGTGACTCGCTTTGTCTCGAATGTGGGTGAAGGTGCGGGCAGGAGCGTCCAGTGGTTGGGTGAAGGCGTGCACGGGTGTGTGGCGCCCGATGGACGGTTATGGCGTGCATCGGTGTGGCGCTCATTTTGTGCGAAGGTTTGTGCCACGACTTGACATGGGTGTCTTGGTGACTCGAGTGAGTGCTCGTCCGTCGTGCAAGTGTGCACGGTGACTTGGTGAAGTGTTGACATTGTGGACGGAGGTGTGTCTCGGTTGGAGGCGCCTGTGTGTGGTGACTTGGAGGTCCAGCCGAGTTGGGCTATCAACACGAACGTGCAACAAGGTGAACGAAACGTTGGTGAGTCGTGCTGCGATTGTGCGGAGGTGCCGACGAGCTAGGCAACCGAGTTTTGCCTTGGATTGTAAAATTGGCTAAGTATGAAACTTGGACTCACCAAGTATACTTGTAAAAGCTTGTAAAATTTGTTGTATAATATATTGTTGGGGAGACTCATTGTTCACAGAGTTGTTGCTCCCTTTATACTGTGCAATTGTGTTCATAGTTTATAATTGTTGTTGATAATGAATGTGTATGGGTGTTCATTGGTATAAAAGATAAAGAAATAATACTTGGTTGAGAAAAACAAACTAAGTAGGAGTAAGTGGTTAGGCGTAGTCCACAAACATAAGTATTGTTGAAAAGAAAGTGTTCAGTGGTGCCGCACCTCGTCAAGAGCGGTTGAAAGACTACTTTTAGGCTTGGGGGCCCGAAAGCAAGCCAGGTGATGGCAAAAGCATAAAACACAGATTGGAATCTATTTGCAAGCCACTTGGACCACCAAGCATGGAACCAAACCCTCAGAATTAAAGTGCTGATGCTAGTATAATAGTGATTACAACAAAATCTAGACCTGCGTGTATACCAAGAATTCAATATTGTGGAGAAACTTTATAGTTACGGTAATTTTTTTTATGATGTATGTAATTTCTGTAATTTAACAAGGGAGCCACTGTCGTGGCGGTAGTCCCTGACGGGGTCTGCCACAACAACACAATACAAACGCTTTGTGATTTAACCCAAATAATAAGTGATTAGTATAAAAACTAATCCAGGATATCTGGAACAGCAGGTATAATAACATGTGTTTTGAAATAACATGTTTACCCTAGACATAAAAGTACAAATTATTTTTCCATCAATTTAATATATTAATGATATATAATATTTCAATAGTACACATCAGACCAAACCTAATCTTAATAAAATTTAGACAAATATATGTGAACTTTCAATATATATTGCCCTCCACATAAGAAATTTTTACAATTATTGACATGCTCAGAATTTCAATATGTATTGCTCGTATAAGTGAAATACATACCGAGATTTTGCTATCTTCAAAAATGTGATTGCCATCGGCAGAATCTAGAGGCTCGATGCTGCAACTACACAAAGAATCCAAGCTTAACCTGTGGACCACTATACGTGTACATGATTTGACAACACTTAGTCTCTTCCAGTGAACGTTGGCTGAATATTTTTAATGTGGACAAGTAATTTATTGCAATACTCACTTATCTCTTGCACTCGACGTTCTTCAAAATTTTATTTCTATATTTTGAGAATTAGCAGTTCATGCATTTCGACTTTATGTGTAATGCAAAACGATTATATCCATTCACAATAATTGTATGGAAAAAATACATGCAGAGAGTCTCAAAATATTCATAATGAGTTCTTCCTCTTTAATAGTAGGACTCACTTTTTCTATGCATTCTTCTCATGAGAATTTACACATATTGACAACAATGGCCAAGGACAGTCATAAATAGTAAATAATGAATTTGGAAAATAGGGATGAGATTATTTACGATATTTATTTATTAAAGAGATTTTGACTACTTTTTAGTTTTACTCAGAATTTTTTTTTTTTTAATTTAAATTGTGAACCTTTTACTATATTGATTTTTTTTTGTTTTTTCATTTTTTATATTAAAAAAAAATTACATAGAAAGCAAATATGAAAACACCACACCATATGCTGCAAAGTTTAGAGATTTTTTTTTTTATTTTAAATATCACATAGAGAGCATACATACAAACACCACACTATAAGTGAAAAAACAACACGTGACCTTCATGCTGGTGAGCCATCGCATGAGGCGAAAACAGTTTGTGCATCTCACCGAGCTAGTGGTAGTTCATTTCTCCCATAACATTAAAACACTCTTCGGATTCAAAACATTGTATGTATAACTTACTCTGTAAAAAAAATCCTCAAAACTATGATTTGAGACTTATCGACGAGCACGTATTGTATGCAGTTGAGGATGGCTATGAAGGCTAATAAAATGCCGAAATTGGCAACAGCATGTTGCACGGAGGAATAAGCCAGATCGCTAAGGAAAACCAGAATAACAATAAACATTATAATTCCTATAATAAACGAATATGTCAATGAGACAACGGCAGAAAATTTAGCCCAAGTGGGAATCCCAGCTCCGAGCCGGTTTTCAACCCTCACACTGCATATACACAAAGTAAGAGAGGTATTCGAGTGTAAAAAATATATAACTATTATAAGCTGTAGCTACAGTTTAAAAATTATATACACATAATTACCCGGTCGCAACCAGAAGGCCAAGAGGTATACACATCATCAA